>CALNHX010010095.1:0-43377 GCA_940337035.1 Agriotes lineatus
ACCTACCCTTTTGAAATGTTATTTAGTCATTCATATTCATATTACGAGTAAACGCTAGAAACATCTTTGTGATTATCAGCAAAGAAAGTAGTATTTACTTTAATAATGCTAATTGCGAAGTCATTTTCTATTGTACGTTTCCGGTTTCTACCGATGGAGACTATGTGTATAAAGTGAAGGTGATAAAAATAACCACTAGTTTCTTTTCCTTTTTTCTTCCATGCTGATGACTACCTCTGTAGTTATTTATTTCCTATATTTTTATATTTATAGATAAAAAGATGGAAATTGCAACAAGAAGGCATTGCTATTGCTAGTTTGGGATATTTAATTTAGTATGATAATTTCTGTTTTGATAAGCTGAATTCAACGGTGTAGCAAAGTACAACAAAAATAACTAAATGAAAATCTAGTGGACAAAGAGTGATTTGGCTTTCTGCTAACAAAACAAAAATAAAGCAGTATTACCTAAGGGTTGTTTACGTTTCGTTAATTTCAGGTTGTTTATTGTTTCTGATTTAGTATCAACAAACAGTTCAGTTGTAATGTTTATAGTGTCCATTTATTCCTAACGCCGCTTAGATAAATAATAAATTCTACTTACGAAAATCCTATCATCATTACTGTCCTACAATGCTTTTAATTTTAAAAAATAAATTGCAGTTAACGAAAATAATGGAAGATGATGGTTAATATATTGAACTGATTCGGGCTCTTACCTTGTGTTACCTATTAGTATATGTTTATAAATTATATTTTTATCAATTTAAATTGCCCTGTTTATATTATTTGAATATTAATAGTTATCCTATTTGCGAGCTCCTGAAAATCAGGGGTGGATTTCTTTTATCTAGATTGCTTATTTTGAAATTTCATGTTCTGATTTTAATTTTATTACAAGTCAAAAATAACTTCTGTCAAATGATATGTCAAACAAATTTGCGAATTCAATGACAAATACCAGATCGTTACATTCGTAATTCCTTAATAAAGAATTCACCTGTTTAGTCTTTATTTTCTTTCAGTGCTTCTTACCTAATACCTAAAATCACCCACATTTCACTTGAACTTATCAATGTCCCTGATGTTTACCAACTTGCTCTACTCCGCCAACGACCACAACTGCTCCAGTCAACAGACACAGCAAAAGCCTCCAATGACACCCAATATGTCAAATCTGCTTAGAATCAGAAACAGAAGCTCCCTCACAGCATGGACTCAAAACAGACTCCAGTTGTAGTCACTCAAATAAAACACCGCATCCAAAAACACTCCCCCAAATTACTCCACTGACCAGCACCAAGAACCAACGGTCTCTCCCTCAGAACTGTCCTTTCGTACTAACAGCTTGATGCAATCCAAATCAATTGATATACAATGTCAAATGTAATTCTTCAATAAACTTAACTTAGTATTTTTCTCTATTTATTCTCCTTTGTAGATTAGTCCTGCTTTTAGTTTAGTTTTTCACCATATACTTGCTATCGTCCTTCATTTTGTATCTCATCTTCTTACATTAAATTCCATTTCCATTTCACCACGCAAATTTAGTCTTAATATCAACCCTCCGATATCGTATTTTCTCCTTCTAACACACTATAACTTTATTTTTGATTTCTACCTACTATTTGCAATCATCTATTTCGATTAAGTATTTGTCCTTCAGATTTCATATTTAGACATTACACATTACATTATATTCTAATCCTTCTGTTTCTCAATTAGCCATATTTTATTCAATTATAAATTCTATTTTCATTTCTAATTACATACCCATTATTCATATTCCCAATTCATATTCAGATTGATCCCTATACTATTCAACTATTGTAATCCCTTAATCCTATTTTAAAATTGATTTTTATAACCCTGTATTCATATCATTACAATATATTATACGTGTTGCAGATGATATTACGATACTACGAGACATGAAAGCCAATAAATAAGAGCAGATGGGTGATGGAAAACTTAGAAGGTCTTCTTCGCATAACAGAAAATTTTAACGGACTATTTTCCGCATCTCTTATTATCCATGCCATTCAAAATTCAACAAATCACGTGTGTTTATAGTGGCAAAAAAAAATTCCCTTGGGATTTTATCAGTTTCTTTTACCACTTACATCCATGGCAACCACTAAATATGTTGTTTTAATCAAGTTGGTATTTCAAAAAAGTCATTGAAACTATCATTGTGCATCAGTATAAATGTCAAAATAAACCGATATTTGGTCCACAAAATGTATTTCGGGTTCATGGTTTTGCTCGGAAAATATTTTACTCAAGATTTGTCGTTTTTTGGCAACGCCCCTCGACAAACTAACAAGTTAGTTTGTCTTGTGACATTGCCAAGACAAAATACTTTCGAAAAAAAAATGTTTACTGGCAAAATAATTTGCCATTAATACATTATTACTGAAAAAGCATTACTTAACCACTAAAAGAGTTCTCAAATACATCAACATAACCTACCCAAGAGAAGGGCAAATGAATGTTGAGAGAATAACAATAAAACATTATGCTTAGCTACGTCCCATTATAGCAAACACGTGGAACCATGCAGTAGGTACTAATTGTAATATATGGAAAAACTACGTCACAATTAAAAAACTATTTCATAACCACATATACAAACCGTTTACAAGTATATTAAAGAATTATTAGCACTTAAGCTGTGTCTTTACCAGCCTACAGAACAGGCAGGATATAGCACAATCACGTAAAAACTTCAAAGTTTGTCCGATTTTTTTCTTCCTGGATAGTACGCGCAGATAATTCTTTCGTTTTCCGTGTTTTTGTAATTTCAGCATTGCGCACATCCTTCCGCTTGATTATTTACATCAAACACGCAATTTCATGAATTTAGAGCACGGCAGTGGAGGGTGGGGCGGCGTATTAAAAATTCTATTTTGCCAGAGTAATAAGAATCGATAACCAGCAATCAAAATTCAGAAGGAAAAAATTTATTATTCTCTGTAGAATTCCTGTAAATCGTAACATATCTGTCACATGTTATAAGCTGTCAGTACGCAAATCGCTACTCGTGATTCGTGATTCCAATTGACGTGCACATGAACTGAAAATATTATGCCGGTGCTGTTCAATTCTGAGCGGCAAGACCGCGCTCCGATTTGCAGATTTTTGGAATGCTTTCATTTATGGCAGCTATTTTATAAGGATTTATTTATGATACAGAATCGTGTGAGTGTCCTATTAAGGAGGCAGAAATTTATTATTTTTATGTAAAATGCAGTTACCCACGCAATAGTTTGTAAATTGTATGAAAATGTACTTTCCCACTATGCAGAACTTATTTTTGGTTTACTTTGGAGTTCTTAAAAAAAGCATTGGACGAAACCCACTAGTTGCTATTTAAGTTATGTCGCGTTGTTTGAAAGATGGTGCAATTAAAGGTGACGAATAATTCTTGGATGCGTTAAAAATGCTGCAAACGTTCTAAGATCTAACCTCCGAATTTAGGAGGCACATATTAACAATCAAATGGTTGCGAAGAATGGAAAATAGAAAACGCAGGAAAATATTAATTAAACCATGGGAAAAGTGCAACCACTACAGTTCACTCCAAATGTGTAATTAGTAAAACGAATTTAGCAAAAGCAGTCGAAGAAGCGGAACGAGTTAAAAAATCAAACAAATAATATTTACTTTTGTATTCTTTGAGTTATTTGAAAATATTCTATCATTTTATTTGTATTCGTATAATAATGGGATTTCTACTAAACCAATCACCAAAATAAGATATGTTCTAAATTTAGCACAGAATCGAAACGAGTCCAAAGCTAATTTAAAGACCGAGGGTGTTTTTGAAATCGGGGGGCGTTGGAAGCGGGCAGTCTGTGGGCGAGGTTGAGTATGTGTGGACGCGAAACCTAATCTACCGCGGGTGTCATTCCACCGCGAGTATGTGTTTTGAAGTGAATTCGATTGTGGTAGTTATATGGATGATAAGAGAGCGGATGAAACGATGAGGTCTGTAAAAAGGAATACTAGTGCTTGCGTAGCTTTGTAATAGATACTGCATATACGTATTGTACAGCGGAGTCGGATCTACCCAGCTTCTCCAAAGCGCAGACTACTAAGTTTGAAATTCCGAATTCTGCTGCTGTCCATTCTTCAAACGAAGTTCTGGAGAAAATCTTCTTCTACATTGCGCGCAGGATTGATACTAGTTTGGTCGTGACTGTGTCATTTTAATTTAAAATTTTAATACCACCTTGGTGGAATTTCTTTCTGGCCACGTTGACTGTATGCTTAAGTGGTGCTTGCTGGTGCCTTAGGACAAGCGACTGGAAGCCTCGCCAGTGGGGTTAAGATCTGCAGGCAGAAGGCTCATGTTCGTGTTCACGTTTGAGAAGGGTCCTGGCACTTGCAATAAACATACGTACCGTCGCCTCCGCTGGCGTTATCACGATAAGTTTATTCAGACGCCAAATCGGGTGTTACATCACAATCGGTTTAGTGCCAGATAAGCTTTATTTCCTCATAGTATTACGAATACCAGAGACTCGTTTACTACCGCTGGTGAGGTATCGACGAACCCCAGACTTCACTCGCTCGATTCTTGACTAATCTTCTCCCAATTCTCGTCCGAATCTGTGTGTGCAGCATTGGTGGAGAGCATTTTTGACGATTTCTTGCTGGTTTTTTTACGAACAAGTAGTTGCTGCTAGACGCTTCCCCAAAGGATTCGTAGTGTCCAGGTGCTTAGCTATCCATTAAGCAGGTACGGATACTTCCTTGACAATTGTGGAAATGGCAAGTTATTAATCAGATTAGCATTGCATTTAGTTTGCAAGTAACTATATAGTATTTCGTCTCATTTCAACACCCGATTTTGGATAATATTAAAAACAATTTTAAGTTGAACGCAGAGGACAGGATATATTTTGCAGTTATACGTAAATAATGACTGAATGCTGCGCTATTAAGCAAACGTGTAGTTAAGGAACCCTTTCCGGAATGTAAGCTTGTTGAATAGTTTGGGTTACACTGTATACAGTAACGTCACTTAAGGTGCTGATAATTTACTGATGTGTTTCCTATACTATTTCTGTAAAACAACTTGAAGAAAGTGTTCAAATGGCATCGATTAGGAAATTAGTTGCAATAGGAAATTGAAATAGGAATTGACCTCACGATGGTTCATGCAGCACAAGTCGTTGAAAAAAATGGCCTAAGATTTTATTTGTCCAAGCAATTCAATTTGAGACTGATATCTACAATTATTAATGTCATATGGAAACTAATTCAGCTAACCTAGAGGAACTAAACAATATCGGGGTCTTCAGGGATTTAAATTGTTGTGGATTCGCTACATTTCTCTAAATAAAGCTCTTATTTAAGACAAAACAAATTCTTACTTGTATGTATGTATGTATGTATTGTCTGTAACCTCATTTACCTTGCGGTGTCGAGGCTGGTGCTTTATGCGCTGGCATCTGGAGGTACAATGATCGACTTGCCCCGGATTCGGGATACAGAGTTGGATCGCGCCTTTGGTGCTTCCGCAGCAACCATTGTATGAGGTGTGTGTATTGGTGATGTGTTGACCTTGTTACTCTATCTCTTAGGTCTGTGGTTGTGAGTAGAGCACAGTTAATTTGGTGCCCAACTGTGAATGGTCTCACCGAGCCCGATTCTAACCGCCAAGGCGGAAAAATTCCGACCCCCGCGAGATTCGAACTGAGGACTTGCTTAATGCAAGTCTGGCGCTTACCCAACAGCGCCACGCGGCTTCTTCAAATTCTTACTTATAATGCTTAGATTAAATTGAATTTGGGGTACTGTTTCACTTATTCCGGTGGCTCTGTTCCTCGGGTCCGGTCTGTACCTGCTAACATCGACGGCTGCAATTCGGGTAAGTTTTTGATTCTGTTTGTCGCTCAAACTGCCTTTTTCCTTGGCTGCTGTCATGAGCCCGTGTCGCGAGTAGATGTGTGTCGAGCTATGTGCAGCTACAATATTGATATTTAGTTCGCTTTAATTGGTTATTAAAATATATAAACGTGTCTTATTAATATCCAAGCTGTGTGAGTGTAAAAATTGCTACAAGAAATTCTCAACAAAAGCATCATGCCTTTTACAAAATCTCAAGTGGAAGATATTCAAGCGATATTCAGTGAGCATTTAAAAGAGCTGTTCCAAAAAGATGAGTTTGTTAATAGCATTGTAAAAAATTTATCAAATGCACTCCTGCAAAAATTAGAGGAAAAAATTGATTCAATAAAAGTTGAAATGGAAGACCTTCGTAAGTTTAATACTGAAGTAGCAAATGAAAATGAATTATTGAAGTGTGAGCTATCGAAACAAAAACTTATCCTTGATCAACATGAGCAATATAGCCGAAGGAATTGTGTTCGCATATTTGGGATATCGGAAGATCTATCAGAAGATACTGATGAAAAAGTGTTATCTGTATTTAACAATAAAATGAAACTGAACATTTCCAAATCTGACCTAGACCGCACACATCGGGTTGGTGTGGTTAAGACCGATAAAACCGATTCGAAAAGAAAGTCCAGACCTCGGCCTATCATTGTCAAGTTCGTTAGCTATCAGAAACGCAATATGGTGTTTACCAACAAGAAGCTGCTAAAGTCAACAGGAGTCATCATACGTGAAGACCTTACCAAAAATAGGTTTCTGCTACTACAAGAAGCTGTAAAGAAGTTTGGGGCTACAAATGTCTGGTCGTCCGATGGTCGTATTATTGTATTCAACAAAAACAAGAGATGCGTAGTCACGACAATAGACGAACTAAATAAAATACTACTTTAATATTATTATTTCTATTTTTTCTGCTGTACATAAGCTGGATTAGTTAAATAAGATTGTTTAACTTGCTTTTCACAAAATTCTTAGCTCTATTTTAGAGAAAAGTAATTTTAGTTTTAATTTTTTTACCTAAAATTTATTTACGTGTCCGCTATGAATAAAAATTTAAGTGTTTTATTTTATTAATCTTGTTTAAGGCAATGAAGATAGCTCACTTGAACGTTCGCTCGCTGCTGAGTAGCTTCAATTCGTTTAAGAATCACATTCTTGAGCAAAATTATGATGTGGTGGCGGTGACGGAGACCTGGCTGAACAGTGACTTGCCAAATCAACTAATCAAAATCGATGGCTACAATTTCGTGAGGAACGATCGATTGTCAAGGGGTGGTGGAGTAGGTATATATATAAAAAGTAATTTTAAATTTAATGTAGTCACACTAAATTTTGAAGTTGAACAATTGTGGTTAAATATAAGTATTAGCAAAAAGTGTAATATACTTTTCGGAAACATTTACAGGCCTCCTAAATCTAACCTATTGCAATTTATCGATAATTTTGATAATATTATTTCTTCTATTTTACGTATTTCAGAAAACGTTATATGTGTGGGCGACTTCAATGTCAATATGGTAGACTGCGACAGCTCAGGGGTTGACCAACTGAATGCCTGCCTAAATGGCTTGGGTTTGGAGCAATTAGTGCAAGTACCTACGCGATATACTTCTCTCTTAGATTTGATTATTACCAATATTTCAGAATTAATAAAAGAAGTTAAAGTTGTAAATGTACCTGAAACTTCCGATCATGACCTTATCTCGTGTAAACTAGTAACTGATCGCCTCAATACCAAGCCTCAAATTAAAACATATAGAGATTATAAAAATTTTAATTATCAGGAATTTAATAATCACCTAGGATCGATCCCTTGGAGAGCCATATATGATTATGATAACATTGATGATAAGCTGGAATTCCTAAATACAAATTTAAATATATTGCTTGATTTGCACGCACCAGTAAAACAAGCTAAATTTACTAAACAATATGCTCCCTGGCTCACTGATGCCTTAAAACATCTGATGACTTTACGTGATAGAGCGCTAAGGAGGTATAAACTTTCTAAAAATATTAACCATTTTCAGTATTACAAACAGTTACGCAATTTAACTACCAGCATAATTAGGAGAGAGAAGAAAACATATATTAGAAATAAATTTCAATCTAATGATTTAAAAGCATTTTGGCGAGAACTTAAGAATTTTGATATAGTTAAAGATAAAAAAAGCAGTAAAGAACTACCTCTACATTTGAGTGATCCAAATACCATTAATCAGTACTTTATAAACTCAATTCCAAAAATTACCTCTACTTCGGATACGGTAGAAATGATCGATTTTTATAATAGTAACGTTAAACCCTCAGTAAATAATTTTTTCAAATTCCGAAGCGTGTCAGAAATTGATGTTCTGAAATATCTAGTATCTATTAAATCAAGAGCTGTAGGAGTGGATGGAATAGGTATTTTCTTACTTAAAGCTAGTGTGCCGTTTCTTTTACCAATACTTACCCATATTATCAACTTTTGTTTAATGAATTCAGTTTTTCCGAAGTGTTGGAAAAGAGCTAATATTATCCCTGTACCAAAAGTAACAGAACCATCAGCACTCAAAGATTTAAGACCAATTAGCATCCTTCCTACATTGTCGAAGGTCTTGGAGAAAGCCATGGCAGTTCAACTGAGTGAGCATTTGAACAATTGCAAAATTCTTCCTAATACCCAATCCGGCTTTAGAACTGGTTACAGTTGTTCAACGGCTCTTTTAGATATAGTTGATGATATTTTAAAAGCAGCTGACGATGACAAATTGACAGTGCTGGTGCTTCTCGACTTCTCCAAAGCCTTCGACACTTTAAACCATGATATTCTAATTGCTATGCTACATTACATTGGCCTCAAAGATGATGCAATAAAACTATTTGAAAAATACTTACAAAACAGATCTCAAAGGGTTATAATAGCAAATCAAACATCTGATGTTGTAGAGGTCACGTGTGGCGTTCCACAGGGGTCTATCCTGGGTCCCATCCTATTTACTATCTACACTTCGACGTTTTCCACATACTTAAAATACTCCAATTGTCATTCGTATGCCGATGACACACAAATTTATATGTCCTTCAAACTAGAAGAACGTGTTAACGCTTGTAGAAACTTGAATTCTGATTTAGATAAACTCTTTAAAATATCGAATACGCACTGTTTACAACTTAATCCTCTAAAATCCAATGTTATTATGTTTGGTAACAAAAAACAACGAGCAAAATGCATTACTGAATTTCCTGTAAAAATAAATGATATCGCAATACCATTTCAAAATGTAGTAAAAAGTCTAGGACTTCAGATAGACTATAAATTACGTTTTAAAGAACATATAAGCCGATGTTTGCAGCGCGCATTTTGTAATCTTAAAACAATATTTAACAGCAGACATTTCCTGGATATAAAAATGAAAATAAATTTATGTAACTCGCTGGTGCTGTCTCAGTTTGACTACTGTGATGTTGTATATGGTCCCTGCTTGGATGTTTTTGACATCAATAGAATACAAAGAATGCAGAATTCTTGTTTAAGATTAGTTTATGGAATACGTAAATATGAAAGAATATCACACAAACTAAAAGATGTAGATTGGCTGAATATGAGTAATAGAAGGTATTTACATCGTGCTTGTCTCTATCGTAAAATAGTAATATTAAAAACTCCACCGTATTTGCATAAAAAATTATTATATCGCACTGAGATACATAATCTAAATCTTCGACACAGGGGCCTCCTCACGGTACCATCACACCGAAAACAAATTTTCAAGCGGTCTTATTCATACTGTGCGGTTAAATGCATCAACAACATTCCTTGTCATATTTTCAGTAGTCCTTTATCTACTTTTAGGAAAAACATAAAGGATTTGCTTAGCAGCGGGCAGTGCAGGTGAGTTACTGTCATAACAAAATACAAAAGTTGTACCCTTTATCTACTATCAACCATTGTCTGACATTTTATTTTATTTTATTCTGGCGGACACGGGTGTTGTGTCGGAATCAGGTCGTTACATTATATATTTAAGTTTTTATATACTAGTAAAATTATTTGCGGGTTAAGTACTAGAGCAGCTGACAATTTTTGTCGAGCTGGACTTCGCCTGTGTTTTATTTAACACTATGATAATGTATTATTTGTTAAATAGAATAAAGACATTATTATTATCTAATTGTGCCTTAAATTCTATCAAACCATTCGTACCATTTGTACTGGTATTTCTTGGTAATATATTTTCTTATAATTATAGATTATGTTATGATAACATGTTGCTCTTATGTTTCGACCAATATTTTTATCACCTTACACAAAGAAATTAAACAATTAAAGACTGATTTTTTACATTAACATTTGTTGATAGGCAGATAAATTATAATTTAAGTTTTGTTGGTTTCACAAATTTTTTAAATTTAATTACGCGTGCAATGTAAAAATCATCTGCCTAACACGGCGCTTTTCAGTAACTTTTTTGAAATTATTAACTTATATCTCACCCAATCATATGATTTTTAATTGGACCTAAAGAAAATGTTATGACATTTGTTGAAATAATTTAAATTATTAAGATTTAACTTCTAGACTTATTATGAAATTAGAATCTGGAATGAACTAATGCTATAATTACTAATTTACTAACAAATCTTAACTTTAAACAGAACTAATGCTGTAGCAAAGTTAAATGAATAAAAATGTGTACTGTGATTCCACTATAATTCATGTGACTTCATTTTTATGATTTTGAGTCCATGCTTATCTATTAATCCAATTTTATTTTCCAAAGAATTTATGAGTGTCAATGATTTGTAACTACCAAACCATTTCTGACCGATTAACGTAGAGATAATTGCAGAGACCACTCAAATCAAGCACTTTCTGAGGAAACATCTAATTGGAAACAGTTAATTTTTATCGGCAAATTTTAATTTAAGTAGTTTTAGCTATGAAGCCCTATCCTTGGAATAGTTGAATCAATTTTTTTTATGTTAATACTCTTATTTTGCGGCTGGAGTAATAATTTTAGTTAAAATTTTCATCAATCTTCATTCCATGCTAAACACATTTATTGTAGTTAAATGTTACTGTTTTTCATGTATGGTTATGATGACATAAATCTCTGTTATTTTATTATTTATTTAGTAATACTTGTAATTAAAATAAAATAAATATATACTACACCAATAACAGTTTTAATAATAAATTTGCCTCTCTCAGGTCAAATTAAAAATTGTAATTTGTTTAATTAATTCCAATAAAGGTATGTTGCCGTCTATATTTTATGTATTAGCAACTTATTAACATTTTGCGCCGGCTAGCTATTGAGACTCCAATATCAAAGGGTTAGGTTGTTACACAGTATAAATTTTACCATTGTATAGCAAATGCTCAATTTTAATGCATGCCAGTTAACCCCAAATATTTATTCTAAACAGAACTGTTTCGAATCACAGAAATCCAGAGTATTTTGAACACAAATGGAACAAAAATTAACCATTTCACCTAAGGTAAATAATAACAATGCAATTCAAATAATCAAGTTGTTTGGCTAACCTGGAATTTTCTTCTTTCAAAGGGACCCCAACTCGCATTTGTTTCTTGCTTGCTCGCCAAATCGACTTTTGGTTTCCGCAAAAGGATGACGCCAAGCTCGTAATTTCCTCCTAGAACGCTTTCAGCGGCTGCTACCTGCCTCTGGACCACTTACGAAGCCTTCTCCAGGCGTTACACTTTGCTGTCCGCTTCTCGAAGCTCCCGGTCGTTTCGAATCGGGCTCGAAAGTTGACCTCGCACCGGATCACCTTTGAAAGGGACGCCAAGCTCAAACCTGCCTTCTGGCGATATTTTAGCTGCTCCTGCCTTTTTGTAAATCACAAACAAGGGCCCTTCTAGACGCGGCACACTGCTTTCTGCTTCCCGCAGCTCCAACACTTGCCAAAACTTAGCTTCGAACACAATCACAAATTGGCAAAGCTTCAGGTTCAATTTTCTTTGGGACTACAGTATGGAACACTACCAAATTCAGCACAACTAGCGTCGACACAACGGTGAATAAATAAAACTCCACAACTGGTACAAAAAATATACTTTTATCAACAACATCAATTCAAAGCCGGGAGCCAAAATTACACACCAGCTTTCGGGTTGGCTTCTCTAAGAAAACAATTACAATTGACCATCTAGGTCACCATAGCAACATGTTAAACGATTGGTTTTAGTAAGTTTTTACAATATTTTATCCTTAACTACTAAATTGTTTTCTTAAATGTCATTCTGGAACACTCTAACCGCACTTTGGTTGCATGTTCTCACTTTTAGTTAAATAAATACTGATTCGCAAGTTATTAGTACTTTATTGTAGTCTTCTTTAATTCTGAGGTTGCTTTTCAAATGATCTTTGCATCCTTGTGCCTTCTTACACTGCTTATTAACCCTTTAGCTGCGTTATCGATTGTTGCTATGACTACTAACGCTGAATAAAACTTCCGTGACGCTGCGAAACACCTCTGTACTTAAGCGAATTCATTATCATGTCTTGACGTTACACAATTGATCTGTCATTCATCATAGATCAGCTACATTTGCCATACCGAGCACAAATGTTGAATACAAAATTGAACGCAGCACTGATGATACTGTTTTAATCAATTACTAACTCTATTAATTATATTACAGTTATTGCTAATCATGTCTTATGTAATTATCAATGTTTACTAGTGACTTATAGTTACAATGAATACAATATCAATTCTGGGCCTATTTTTTATACTTCTTACTTTAGCAATGCAACCAGAATTGCTGTAAGCATCATACCATTACAGTATATGGGTTGTCATTCGAAGCAATGCCTCTTAATTTTCCAAATATCGGTTGCCTGAATACTCCGACACGATTAAAGCGGACAATGCTAAATTTACTTTCGTAATACCATACCAATAATACCTACACATTATGTGTCATGATACGTTTTAACGACTTTCATTACTGTTAAAATTGTGTTAAAACTTGTTGCTAGTAGTTAAATTCATTTTACCTCGTCTCCTGATTCTAAAGGTTTTTGAGGTCAGTAAAAAACTCATTTTTAGGCTGTCTTTGGTAATTTTTGGATTCTCAATTAACAATCCTTTTTTAAAATTTCAGGATAAAGGTTGCCTATTTTGGGAATTTGGATC
Source organism: Agriotes lineatus (assembly GCA_940337035.1). Classification (NCBI taxonomy): domain Eukaryota; kingdom Metazoa; phylum Arthropoda; class Insecta; order Coleoptera; family Elateridae; genus Agriotes; species Agriotes lineatus. The sequence goes on from CALNHX010010095.1 coordinate 13,060, forward strand.
TTCACTTTATTTCTGTCCCCAATAGTACTTCAAGTTTGTATTGCATTTTGTGTTCTGAAATTTTATTAGTTCTTTATCATCGCACTTTAGACAGCAGCTGAATTGTAATCCATTCCATTCGGAGTTAGCGGAAGCGATTTTTAATTACTAACATTCCATAACAGACCAGCATCTTACCAAACGTTATAAGACGATCAGATTCTCCTTTTCAAGATTTCGAAAAATACAATTCCAATGCTATATGTAATGAAAACTGTTTAATTTCGGACAAGTCAGCTTTATAATATGCCCCTAAAGATTTTTGATGACGCCAGTAAAGCATGCATTGCTTAAAAAGCTTCACTTTTTCGAAATATTTTATCAAATCAAGGAAATTATTCTTTTAGTACAGTCATTAGCTAATTTTTATGAACATTAAATCCATAAATTCCAATTTTTTAATATGTTTTAAAACTCAGTGCCCTAATACAAGTTCCAAGTATCTCAATTTCGGGGGAGGGGGTGCCATCTTGGAAAGATGGCGATCAGAACCGGTTTTTCGGGATTACCTACGTTCTTTCTTATCAAAGACGTTATTTCAAACAATTGCTGTTTCTGCATAGCAACGAACAGCTAAATTTTTAAATGCACAATTTTTAATATTTTTCGGTCAACATATCTACAGTACGTGAAAAAATAGCATGTGCAACACGTGAGAAAAGTGATTTTCCGTGCTGCGCGGGTATTTAATCTCGGCTTCGCTTCGATTAAAAACTCGCGCTTTGTACAGAAAACTATACTTTTCTCAACATGTTGTACAGTATACTATTTCAATACGGCTTATTATTATTTTTCAGTAATTTCCACATCATCACAAGATTTTCGGGGTCAGTTAGATGTTTAATTTTAGTGCAATCATTTACTATGACTTTACAAGTTCCCTATCTCCGAAAGAACACTTTGGACGACTTCGTACTGCATTTGGTGACTAAACGCCTTCTCAGAGGACTGTTTATGGTTGGTTTAATACATTTAAATTTAAAGGAGTTTCACTCTGTGACGATCTTCTCAAAGGAAGATCAATTTCAGCAGTTACCGAAACAAACATGACGCCGTGTGAAGAATGATTTAGGAGGACATCGAATCACATAGAGAATTATTAGGAGAAGCTTGGGAATTGCCATGACCGCAATAAACAATATTTTGTATAATAATTTGGGTGTAAGAAAAGTCTGTTGTCGGTGGCTACCACACAGTTTAACAGAAGCACAAAAGTGTAAGAAAGATCTTAAGAATTATGATGAAGGTAGGTTTAAAGTAGTTTACAACTTCATAACGTAATATTACCGTAGAATGGTACACAACAGTATCCATGCCAGACGTTATTCAAAAAGCTCGTTTACGGCGCCCAAGAAGTGAGATCGGGGTACACCATGATAATGCTTCAAGTCATATCACACATGAAATAAAATAATTTTTATAGACTTTTGGGTTAAAATTGCTAAGTTATCCCTCATACAGTCCCGACCTAGCACCTTCCGATTACTTTCTATTTCCTTGATTAAAGAATAAAATGCGTGGTGCGCGATTTGGAACTTCCGAAGATGTCGTGGAAAGCTTCAAAAACCTTGTTTTCCAAATGACTCGAGAAGAGTGGAATTTAGGATTAAAAATTTACTTTTATTGAATACATAAATGTATAAGGTATGAAGGCGAATATTTCGAAAACAGTAATAAAAATAATTTTTGGCTGCAAAACTTTATTTTATTAGATTGCAGAAATTTACGGTGCTACCCTCGTATTACTGAATAATTGGATTTTGTACGCCTCGACGTTGGTTCGCACTGAACTTGTGTTTATAAGTTGCTGGACAGCTCGTAACTTTGTTAATAATAGAGATATAAAAACCTTTTTCTTTGTTTTAAAGTGCAGTTAGTCTATAGCTTAAAAATTTTCATAAACCAATTTAAATCACGGCCTTTTATTTTTGCGGAGTGAAACACGACTTTGGTTTTGAAATAACGGGTGTTCTTAAACAGTCGTCATCCCAGTAGGTTTTGACTTCAGAAACGTGTCTATTAAAATTGAGAAAAAATGCGCTATGACAGTACTCAATGACGTTTCATTGTGTTGCACGAATTAATCAAAGACATAACATTTTGTTTTTCAAAGCAACTGGGATGACGACTGTTTATGAACACCCGTTAGAAACAGAATGTCAGATTTGGCAGTATAAACGTAGTTGCATTCATAAATTAGGAACTATTCCATAGCCACACTAGATGAAATTAATTTTTGATCATACTTTATTTGAAATCAGTGCTAAATATGATTTATGATAGTATGATTAAACAAAACTTTTGGAATTTTTATTACATCTTTCTTAATATACAAATTTGAAAATTAAGTAACTACTTTATTATGGTCCTTGAAATAGATACTGTAGTATGGAGCACTCCTGTCCATTCGTTTTATGTTAGTTGAAGTTTTGACAAAAACGTTACATTTTTCGTATTGAGATGCTAGTGTTGTTATTATTTTGAATAGAAATGCTTTCTTTACTGTTTTTTTTTTCATTCTGATATTGATTCATTCATTATTTACAACCTCTTTTACCGTTCGGTATCTGACTTACATTACACTCCTCCGCACCCAAAAATACAACATACTCACCAATCCTAAGCCTATTACCTTACAGTGAGTTCAAATCCATTGCCGCTCCAAGAAAATTTTCGATGTGAACCCATGTCCACCTGGTTGCTAAGCAGCCTGCTAACCTACTGAACCACCCAGGTGGCATGTGATATTCTCTATCAAAATATAACTCGCGCATAAAAAATTTTCAATGGGAACATTTATTGGTTTAAAGTGGTTTGGACACTTGATGCGTATGCATGATCAGAGATTGCCCCTAAAGGTATTTAAGTGGAAACCACGTGGTAGGAGGAAACCAGGTAGACCCCGAAGATCTTGGAATGAAGGCATAAGATCAGCATTAAGAGACCGGGAATTAGAAGAAGATGAAGTTTTTGATAGGGATAGGTGGAGATTAGGAGTAGGGAGACGGCGCCAGCTGTATAAACCCGTGAATATATATCTATAAGATTTAAAGCACTTGTTATATTTCTACTGTAAATTATTCGTAACCACAAAGCAATTTTGCATCATTAATTACATTCATACGTAGGTGTGCGTATAAGCATTTAAACAAAATAGCAGCAAAGCTAACTCAACTGCTCCGTCCGATTGATTAAATAATAATTAATTCCCAATTAAGCGAGTCAATTGAAATTGAACACAGGTTTGTTCAGCAGTTTTAATTGGCAATTATTTCTGATTATGTACCTATGTACAATTAAATAGGGTTATTCGATACGTCACATTATAGAGGGAATTTATGACGGTCGAATCACTCGAACGCTCGCAGGGTCCCAGTGCCGGTCGGGTTTTAAGGAATTTTTATTCGGTTTGCAGGATAAACACCGACAGCCTTTCGATCCAATTTAAATTTAATCCCTCCCGGTGACTGGGACGTTACAAAATATAAATGAATATTTTATGTTAAGCACTTACTTGGCATTCATACGTGCCGTTGTCCCTTTTTTGCACGTATTTTATTTGCAGGGTCCAGTCATCAGAGCCCTCGGAGTGCAAAATCTGAAACCTCTCGTCGTTCGTGTACGTGAACATTCCTGACGACAGGATGTGCCAGTCTCTTCGGCGCACCCACGAAATTTGCTGAAACAAAATTGCTTCGGTTAAAAATTAATTAAATTCTTAATTGATCTGAAAGTTCAAATTAGAGCCTCAGAGGCAGTGTTACAAATTGAAACCTGAAGGAATTTCTGTTGGAGTTATTTATTTAGCAAATGTGAGCAGTTCCGCGCGACGTAATTTTATATTAAAGACACCATTAGGGAACGGCGCCCGCGCCCTTAGAATTAAATAAAATTCAAGGCATTAACCGTGCTTGTCAATTATAACAGAGAAACATGACGTCTGTTTGCTTTTGAGCAGTAAGTAGCTGAATTACAATTTACGAATAAAACAGGTAAGACTTGGTAGCTGCTTGAAATCCAGCAGTGATATTTCTAAAATAGCTTTGAAAGCAAGAAGAGACCTTGAACAGTTCAGGAGCATATTGTATGCAGTGAAACCACTGAATAATCAAATTGCGTGATCAGTACGTTAATAGGAACCATCCGGGCGTAAACTAAGCTTTTTGGCTGTGACTTCGCCAATGTGGTTTGATTACGTTTACTGACGTCAGTTACAATGCTTACTTAATAATTAAATTTGCAGTTTGATGTTGTTCCATTTCATTCGAATTACATTTTATTAGCTTATACAACTTATATAATCTTTTAAATTAATGTCGATTAGTGTTAATATTTTTGATAATTTAGCATTATTAGGGCCAACGTAACGTTTGAATCTGTGCAAATTAGTGAAAATGTGAGCAAATATAACTTTCAATCAACATTCTATATTTTCAATTAAAAGTATGGAATAAATGGGAAAAAGTGTAGAGTGAAAAATTTCAAACTCATATCCATCCGAGATGGTAATCGTATGGAAGATTCTTATTTGCTTTACTAGTATTAAATTTACACGTCAAGCATAGGTAGGCGTCTCCTTGCCTAGTAACATTTTAGGTCAGGTTGAGATTTCACGCCGTCCATTGGCTTTTTAATGCACGCTGCAGATGTAATGGACAATTAGTCTCATCGAATTTTTTTTTTGTACCGAGACTTCAACGAGAGAAGGGGCGAGCTTCAGTCGCGCAATTTACTTCAAGCAGAGAGTTCTGCGTAGGTGACCGTTACCACTAATGAAGCTGTTTGGCAAAGCCAAAATTATGTCGGATGTATATTCAGCTTACCGAAGTGCAGTCTAACTATCTGAAATTATAATCGCGGCTCTTGTGACTACCGCAGAATTTATATATTTAGTAGAACCCTCGTATCCCGACGAATCCCTGCAGATCATCTTGTTGTCAGCGTGTAGATTAACTCCGATTGCTCGTAGCCAATATTTGAAGTGTCGATATCCATTATTTATTCGATAAAACCTGATATGTCTCCGGTCATATCGTGTGTAGAATGGCACCAACTGGCCCGTCTACAATGTTGAAGCTACCTCTTTTGGTTCCATCGATGCCCAGCCGTTAAGTACGACTTCCATTTGCAAAATTTAAATTCTTGATCAACTTTTGGCAGCTATCGAGGTAGTATAGATCAGATTTTCAATCAGTGCCTAGTGACAGAGACTCGACTTGATTTTTGCATATTGCCGTCGGCTGAATTGCTGCATCAAGCTAATTTAAACGTGTTTTTAATACATATACGGTTTATCTTAAATTTTGTGCTGTATGTTTTATGTAAAGGATTTTCTGAAGACTTACATTGTCGCTAGTTTTAAAATTCTTTTTATTCATGCTATTTGATTAGATTTCTAAATTTACTTTGTGCAGTTGCGTCTTTTCTTGCAGTTAAATATGTTTTTCAGAAATCTCAGTAGTCGTTAATATCGGGTAAACATTCTATTGGTTGAAATTTTCTCCAGTACCTCACTGGTAGACAAGACACCAGGTGCGCCTTTAAATATCTACAATTTGTCCCCGAATCTTTCCAGATACAGCTGATATGACTATCGCGAGCGAGCTGCCTTCTATTTAAGTACACAGCTTTCCTCTTCGTGCCAAATTACTGGACCCCCTTTCAGTTTGTTACCTGTACTAAACTGACTTTCCCTTATAACAGTGCGTTTGACAATTGAACCTTTCTCAATGTCTACTATTTTCTCTCTTCCGAGTTTGGTGTCACCTACCTGAAAATACGTTCTGTTTCCGTCGCGCTTAATGTCGTCCTAGAAATAATATATTTTCACTAAATTAGCTGAACGTAAGATAAACATACGGACTTTAGGTGATCACTTATATGTTACGGAAATATATACAGGGTCCGGCAACGATGCGGGGTGGAAGATATTTCTAAAACTATTAAAGTTACATAAAAGTTGATCATAATAAAATGGATAGGCACCGAGATGGTGCAGATTAGGAAATTATTGTTGAATATGCAAAGTGCCTCAAAAAAGAGTGGCGAACCAAACCCATTTTTTAATAGAACGCTCTATATTTGGGTAGCTTGAAAGTTTTGCCACAAAATGTATTTTTGCAATATAAAGAATGCTATAAGTGTAATGGTGACACATTTTCCGTCACATTGTGTTAGATATTCTAGGTTATGTTGACGTTGAAATTTATGTCCAAGCGTGTTTTAATTTAGTATTAAAACACGCCACCAATGGCAACGTGCGAATAAGACGTATTTCGGGCGCTAATATTAAGAGTGCTATAAACGTCGCTTTTGACACTAGAAACAGTGCAAAAAATTGTCATTTTGACACGATCGTAGAAAAAATATGTTTTTCGTGAATTACATTTCGAATGTAAAATAGTGTTAATACTATACAATGTGCTCAAGATTTGTAAATTTAATATTTTCGGAATTTTCTTAAACTGAACATCCTGTATAGTTTAATATTTTCAAGAGCCTTTTCAAAGAGATTTTTGCTAATGTCGTACTTCATATCGTTCAACCGTATTTGAGATATTCGACTTTCATTAAGTATCAAGAACGGTAAGGACGGTTTACAAGCTGTAAACAATGTTTGAAGATTGAGTAAACCTTACCTTTGCGCGAATTGGATAAATTAAATATTTATTTTTACTGTACCAATACATTATAATATTAAATTGTCAAAAATGATTTTTATTCTTTGACAAGTCACTCCTGTCGAATTTATTGAAATTTATGATATTTCGTAAATGTAATTTATTGTTATGGAAACTCATGCAGCAGATAAACTAAAAAGTTTCGTGTAAAAAGATGCATTATTTAAAGGAGCAACAATCAAACGCGGTTAATATGCAAATTTCAACACAAAATCCAGGTTTAAAAAATCGGCAGCCATTGGTTACTCAAGAAATAATAAACGCGAAAAAAAATGCTGAAGTAAATTAAATGTAAGAAAGGTATGAATCTATCATTAACAATTTTTAATAAAATGAACAAAAACATTTTCCTTATTTAAGTTTTTTGAGTGTCCGGATAGATTTTTATTTTAGGTTTTAAAGCTTAACACTTCACACCATAAATATTTATTCAGCGATAAATCAAAATTGAACATTAGTTTAAGATTTTCCGTTCACAGTCTAAACAATATGAAACCCAAATTACGCTTGTGTTCTTTGAATCATAGCAACTTACTCTTCACAATCAGCTTCTGCGCCCCATTTTATATCATTTGAGTTCTGTTAATTAAACGACAAATGTAATATAAACAATTGCGTGGTTTGTATGAAAAGGCACTTGCCAGAAAGGCAATTTCATATTGTAAAACAGGAAATAATCGATTACACTTGCACCGAAATACTGGAATTGCTGTTACGTGTTCTGCGGATCGAAGCGATGAACCGAATATATTACTGTACGAAGCGATTATAAGAATGTCCGCAAAAACGATACATTTAAGGAAAGTAGGCAATGAGATTTTGAGTCTAACGATACAAAGAGATAAAGGAATGCTACAGCAGGTGGGAAGGATAAAATGTATCGATTGGCAGTGCTATGAATTGCAATTACATCTAATATTAATCTTAATTAAATAAAATCTAACATAGTCAATTATAAAAAAACTTACTTTATTACGTACAATATTATATTGGAGCTACATTCTGTTCAGCACAAGACGAATGTTCAGTATTGGGTTGTAGAAGTAGATTTATGACTCAATAGCAGAGGTGAATATAACGGAAATTTTCACAATTAATTATTTGAGTTATCACCATTTTTTTTAAATTTGAAATTCCTAAAATAAATGCCAAATACCTATCTTACTTCTCAAGTAATCCTCGCGTTTGTGCTATTATCGTCCCTTGCAAAACAGTGATATCAAAACTTCACGCCTCGCAACTGCTTCACGGTGTTCGCAGCAGAGTAAATCAAAATCCCCTTTAGATAAATATGTAAAAGATATAGTATGTCACTTTGTCATATGAACTACAAACCAGATCGGTCGCTAGAGCATATATAGAAAACGCTTACTTTTTTTATTATAGTAGAGAACTTGCAGCAGCATAGTTGCTTCTATTTACAAAGTATTCTAACAAATTGCAAATAAGGATAAAGTGGAATTTGCACGTTTGTACGGATTAGTTTTTTACCATTTAGGAAAGGCTCTAGAATAGAAAGCGCTGTCTAAAAAGATACATCAAACTACTGTCTACAACCAAAGAAACTTAACGGAACGGTTTTAGGTTGATACAGGACAAAGTATCACAGCTAACTTATAAAATTCTCTGCTCTTGCGGCTTAAGTTATTTTGGATAGACTGGTTCAAGTAAATTAAAGATTCAAGGAGGTTGAGGTGATCACAAATATAAATGCATGACAAAATCGTCGGTAGCAGACAGTGAATCGACATAGAAAAATTGCTATTACAGGAACGTCAGAAAATCGCTTCAAAGATAGGTAAAACTACAGAATTACAAAAAAATACAAATTTTGCAAACGAATCTGCAGTTTAAACGAATACAATTTTTTACAAAACCTATAAAATATGTCCCATTGCGGCTTTAAAATGTATATGTTATGTTCCTTCATGGATACTGTTGTTTTATTTTGTAATGCTGTGCTTCTACATATCGTTTTTCAGAGTCCCCTCCAGTTTTTTCCATTAAGCGATAAATCATTCAGCTGCGCCAACAAGTTTCCGGGGTATCAATGACGTAAGAAGCGCTAAAGTCATAGTTATGTTATTGCTGCCATTACACAGTGATGTAGTGGCAAATCTGCCAGTGGGGGAACGCTAGACTTCTGAGGGCTATGGAATATCCCCCAGGAAAAGGGGGGTCGGGGGGTCTTCTTCCGGAAAGTTTTTAAAAGTATAGGTGCAAAAATACGCGTTTTGATGTTTTCTGGTGCAATTTTTCCGTATTACGATGTTGCCAGTTTCGTAGCCTTAACATATAAATATCAAGCCTACAACTTTCTAATTCAAACTATTTTTAATACTTTCCATATTCATAGCAAGTAGCAAGTCATGTTTGACGTGATATTTCTAAATAATAGCATATACCACTACCCTATATTTAAATGATACTGGAATGAATAATTATCAAATTGTTTGTGCTAATAAGTAAATGCCATAAATTCGTTCTTTATTTTTTTAAACTTAACAAAAAACCACCCCTGCCATTACAATACACTATGGCTACTGTATTGTACAGAAGACTGGAAATATAATGTCAGCAAACATGAGAACGAGCTTTTACAGCACATGTTTTGTTAAACAAACAGATATAATTTCATATTATCCTTTCGACAATTTGCTTCCTGCTTTTGAATAAAAATATATTGACTAATTGGAGCTAGCTAACATGCCATAAACCACATGCACCTTTTTAATGAGAGCGCAATCTTGTATACTTATTGCGCGAAGAGTGCGAAAGAAAATAACAATGCCGTTGCTATTGAATAATCTTGATTCTGCCATGAATGCAAATTTATTACGACAGTGTATAATATTTCTTAACTTAGCTTCTCTTTGAACTAATTATATATGTGTTTTTCACAGATTAGATATCAACGGTTGAGGGTTAAGGAACTATAAAATAAGAGTTAAAAGGAAAAATCTGACACATAAACATAAACTGAAGAAAACACATAAGAAGGCACATTTTATAAAACTGGTCATAGAAAAGGTCTTAACAGTTTCCGATAAGAGGCCCGGGTTTTATATAAGCCCTTGAAGCCTGCGAGGCGAATTTTGAATTGGACACTTAGTATGAGTTTAGCGCCATTTCGTAAACTTCAGAGCAGATAAAAGTTACGGGCGCTTTTGATCTCTCCTTTATTCTAACCGCGTGGAAAGTTGTTGATATCTGTTAATACAATAAAAAGTTCGGCCAGTGTCGTAGTAAATAAATTCCTGCCCACGCTCCTAACTGCTTAGACATAACATCCTTTTAAGAATTTATCGGGGCCACGCAAAAACTGCAAAAACAGCCTTTCAGATGTACGACGACGTAAATGCTCGCCGCGCCCTGATAATGCCGAAAAAGTAGGTGTGGGCGCATCGGACTGGAAAAGCCTCTTTTTGCGTCGTTTGTTTGGCTCATTTTTTTCTACAGTTAAATAAATCTTCCATTTCCTCATATTATTTAAAATTTCGTAGGTATACAATAACTTGTTTATTTTCTTGTGCGAAGACACTCTGTAAGGAAAATAAAATACCCATTGCAATAAATCGGCAACAAATGACAGCAATGCGCAGTTCTTCGCAGAAAAAGTGTTGCACACGCATTGAAGGTACAATTTGTTTGTAATTTTCATTCTAACTGAAAAATAATGGAAGTAGTTTTCGGGATAAATGTTGATAGAGGGAAATAAAACTTCGCAGAGAATGGGAAAAGGTAGATTTAGATATAAGCTACAGCTTAGAACCACTTACCAGCAATCGTTGTCGTCGTCGTCGTAGCCTTGTCATTACAACCGTACCGCAGCGGTATCGACCACTCCTTTTTGAGTTTTACGTGTTAATATAACAATATAATATAATAGCATAATGGTTTCTTACATTACTAAGCGCTTACGTACATTTTATTGGGTAATTAACTGTAGGTCAAGACCTATAAAATCAAAAGCTTACATTTTTATTATTTTTTTTACTACCGCCATAATTTGAACAATAATTCAGCTTTGTTACGACACTTGCGCGCGTTCTCATTTGCCGATATCACACTTAATTTTGAAGCACCGAAACGTAAAGGGTCCAGTATGTACCATTTGGTAGATGACTTTCCTCAGCTCATTTCAGAGAGGACAAAAGAGCGTGAACTGTGTAACGTTGCCCACCCTCACAGCATGTAACTATTTATTGACGCCCAACGTGGGGCTTAAATAAGCAAGGTTAGTTTTATTAAATTCAACCTGAAAATACAAAGAAAATGGCGACCGCATACGCTAGCGTCTTCAAACCCAGAGGTAGCGTTGTAAAGCAGAATCTTTAGTCACGTGAACTTGGGCAGTCGAAGCAGACCACAGCTGTCATCCAGAACCACTAGCGAAGTACAACCCCAAGAAAAAATGACGTACTTTGAGGTTCAAGGGGAAGCCAGGTTCGAACAAATCGGACGTGACTGTGTTAATCAGCCTGTTCATCATATTGGAGGATTTTGCCGTACTGTGCTGGAAGGAGCGATGCCGTTAAACTTTCTGCCTGAGTAAATCAGCGTTTAGAGTGTTTAAAGAAATGTTTGCTTTTAAATAAGGTGACGGTGTTCTAGTCGACGTACTCACCTGCGAAAAGCGGCCTCTTCGCACAGCTACTAAAATCATTAGATAAAGACGTCCATGTGGACATAGTTTAAGTCTAAGTGTGAACGAATTTGAATATCGACTAATTTTTCTAGAATTTATGACATTGTTGACATTGTTGGTAAAATGCTTATAGGCCTGAGATCTTTGAAGTCAGTTGGATTCTGGGTTTTACATACCGGAGTAACCAAGGCCTCCTTCCAAACATCTGGAACAACTGCATCAGTAAGACAAAAGTTAATTATATGCGCTAAACAATCTGTTATATGCGGAACACACAGTTTTAATATTTTTGCATTTATTCCACCTACACCAACTGCATTTGATTTAAGCTGGAAAATTACATTCTCAATCTCATCGTTTGACACTTTTTTAAGAGAAAAAGTGGTTCTATTATGCTTGGGTTTAGATTTATAATTTTGAATATATATCGTTATTATCAGGTAGGTCAAATTTAGTACAATTAATAAAATAATTGTTCAAAGCATTTACATCTGATAGCGTATCAGGAACAGATATTTCTGGTTTTCTATTTACATTATGCATATTAAGAGTTTTCCATAATTGTTTAGATTGTTTTTGTTTCGAGATATACGCTAGATAAGCTTTCTTTTCCCTTCGTATAGCAGCAGTGGTATAGTTTTTTAATTGCACATAATATTCTCAATGAGAAGAAAGCCTGGATTTTTTGGCTTTACTACGTGCCCAATCACAAAGTTTTATCATTTTTTGATAGTATCCGTTAACCCAGGCGCTGGTGGCTTCTTTGCCTGTACTTTTCTGAGAGGAGCATGCTTGTCCACAACTTTTGGTATTTGTTAATTTAAAAATTTTAGCTTAGCATTAATATCCTGAAAATAATATATCATAAACCAAGGACCACACATCAAATCAGATTTGAAATTTTCATAATTGAAATATTTTTTGTTGCAATTTGACGGACGAAAAATCTAGCTCATAGTAAGTCAACCTATGTTCTGTAATACCTGTCATATCCAACACTTCACTGCCGTTATAATTTTCTACATCTGATAAAAGAATAAAATCAATTAGATTGTTATGTCTTGTCGGTTTAGTTATAACCTGTTCGAAACCATAAGCTTTAGTTAATAATTTCATTTGATTAGTGACAGTGTTATTTATCACTATCTAACCAATTTCTATTAAAGTACATATAATTTTATCAAATTCAATGATTATATTTGACAAAGTATTTTCAAATTCATCAAAAAATTCTGCATCGCCTTAATTTATAAATTATACCTACTGCAATTTTTGTGATACCTACTTTAAAATAGAACCATAGTTGCTCCATAGATTTGGTAAAAAATACTTCATAATTTATAAGTGAGTATCTTAAATTTTCCTTGATGTAAAATGCTACTCCGCCTCCTCTGCCTTCCGCACGATCATTTCGTATTAATATACCGAAGCTTTTTGTACTTCGGGACTAAAGTATAATTCCAGTACACAGCAATAACAAAAAACAAATCGATTAACATTCACAAATAAAGCATTTAACGTTATCGCAACATTTACGGTATCCTGTCTCAGAGAGGGCGTTCTTAATTGGATTAATTCAAACCAACTGTGTTTGCTTGAAGCAGCACCGACAAAAAGATGTTTTACTTCATCCTCTTATTGTAGCGTCCTGAGCTCGCAGCTTTGGAAGGAATAAAACAACGAAAGGTAGGACTTACAGTTTCTCTGTTAATATATTTATTATCCCCCATTTATATACTGAGGAAGCAACGTTAATTGTACTTTGCAAAGCTGGGAATTTATAAGAAAACGAATTTCGGCAAGGGTATTTGACAAAAACAGAGACGGCGTCGTTAGTTGGAATTTCCTAATTTTCACAGTTAAACTTTGCAAAGAAAGTTGTACAATATGAGCTCAAGCGAAAGTGTTTTTTTTTTGTAAAAATAAACGAGCGTATCGATAGACTTGACAACTGAGAATCCGATAGAATATTGGTGTATAAACAAAAACTTTATTTTAGACATAAGATATAACATGCCTTTTTGTAGTTATATTTATTCCTGAACCATGGCTGGCATACTAAGAATAATTAGAAAATATATTTTCGGATATAGCGTTTATGTACGCCATCCGATGCTCAATTTCTGGAGTTTTCTTTTCACACGTACATTGTTTATTTCAAGAACTCCTCATTCGGCTTTATTTGATCCTTGGTTACATTCTGTATGCATCATGTTTTTACGACATTCCCTATCCGCCACCCGGAGACGCACCATGTCGCGGTTGAGATTCCCCATTTAGATTCAAACAGACAGTATATGACGAGTAGTTTTAAAGGACGCCTGCAAGTGCACGTTTAACTAATAGCTACTGTAATAGTCTATTATTGATCTGGTCGAAATTGTCTGAACAAATATTATATGTGATTTATTTTTTATGCACCTATGACTTTATTAGGATCTAGGAAATATGATTATTTGTGTATCGGTGTGTGAATTGGATTTCTGGTCATTTGAATTACGTACGTGCAAATTATACACGACATGAAGGTATCGTTTTTTTGATCGACAGTTACGAAATGAAAACAAGGAACCTTAAATACTAGTATGCTTTAAAATACATTTTCTGATATTATCTGATTCCTTAATCGATTTAAAAAAATTCTACGACTGTGTTTCAATCTTCTGTTTACTTTGTATGTGCGACCATAAAAGGTGTGTGCTGTATATTAGGTTTTTTATTGCTCTTATCTACCACACTTCTTTTTACCTTACTCATTGTGCTAAGATAACGCCAGTTGAGAATAAATGGCTCAAAGATAACATAGCAAAGCAAGCAATTGCAAAATGCGCAAATATGGTGACCACTCCAAGTACATTGAGCAACTTGAAACTAATTAGCTCTCACGCAATTATACGTTGGCGTTTCACTGTTGCAAGATTCCAGTGACAGAAAAACTGTAAGTAAATTAACGACACTATCAAAGCTCGTTTGGATATTGTACAAGAGCGCAATATAAAATCATATCCCAGTTACAGCAATCTCTCCGAAGCAAACTGCATTGAAAAATGAGCACATATTTCGCCCCTCGCCCCAGTCATTTAAATTTAAAGTACCGGTCTTTAAAGCCGAAAGGTTTCTGAAAGGTCGGCTGCTAATAATGGCAATGCCATAAAAAGGGAAAGCGGTTATCAGTTATCAGAATTAAAACAATAACAGCTGGAAAAGCGCGGATAATTTGTAAGAGGACATTATTTTGAAATATGGCGGTTCAGTTCGGTTCGTGACCCATTTACATGCCATTATTCAGGGCAGAAAATCCAGATTATATGAATGAATACTAACTTAGGATTAAACGATATCGCGCTGCTCAAGAAAGAACTGCGAAAGCTGCCAGCCTTCACATATAATTTGTTTTTCGGACAGTCTCTAATAAGGAAGAGGGGCATTACCTGTTTGTGTTTGCACCGCAATTAGCACGAGGAGGCGAGCGCTGGAGAATTCTATTTGAGCTACTAATGCATTTACGAAATTTGTTTCGTTTAAATCAATTGAAAGTTTAATTTATTTCGGATTAAAGCTAATCCCTGTTTTGGGAAGGAAATTTAAACTTTGAGATTTTCAGGTGCTGGAAAACTGGATGCTTTGTGTATGTATTTATGTATAGAGGAAACAAAATCGTCTAGTTGATATAATATTGGTATGAAATCAATATCGTTTCTCCAATACCTCTCAATAAATGCCCCATAACTATAGCGCTTTTAACAATTGCAATATCAATATTACACACAAGTGACTTTTTGATTGGCATAACTAAGTAGTGAGTTTTAGTTTACACAATACTGCTTAATGATATCTGTGTTCTGATGCCATCTGGCAACCGAAAATGTTAAAACAAACAGGCACTGTGATTTGAAACAAAAATTTTAGGTTTCATCCTTCTGGGTTTATTGAGAGATGTGACTAACATGCTATACTGCACGCGTAGTGTTACGAGGTATTACCTACACGAGAAAATTAGCCCACATGGCCTACAGCTTCGTGGTTCAAACGTTTTCTCTAGTGGGTAATAGCTATATAACACTACTTGTATTATAAATAACTCTTAGGACACGCTAATGAGAAAAATATTACCTATTACAAGTACTAAATGTTCTTTAGTGCAAGAAAAGGGATGTAAAGAACCTGTATTTTTATCTATTTCCAGAATGGATCTATGAAAACATGATAACTAAGACTGTCAATATGGTAATATAAAAGTAGAACAGGGACACTTTACCCCCACTCCTTTTAATTGATTCGCGGATTCGCGGTTTAATTCGCGGTTTTATTCGCGGATTGACCTAATTAATTTCGCGGATTGACCTAATTAATTTCGCGGTTTGATCTAATTAATTTCGCGGTTTGATCTAATTAATTTCGCGGTTTGATCTAATTAATTTACATATGTGCTACTGATTAATTTACATATGTGCTTCCGATTAAGTTACGCGGCGGCCATCTTGGATTTCTGGCGGGAATATTTGAAATTTGAATTTTTTCCGATTTTTTTCTAAGTTTAATTTTTTGAATTTGAATTTCCCGGGGGTGTCGGCCATATTGGTGCGCGCGCACTTCTCACGGCGGTTGTTTTTAATTTTCGCGGAAATATTTGAAATTCAAACTGGTGGAGACGAAACGCTTTATAATAAAGAAAATGATGTAAAAACAGTTGTAAGAGTTATTTCTAAGCATAATTTTGCAAATGTTGTACACTTTTTCTCTAACTTGTGGCAGTTTTAGCAAGATTTGAATAAAAAACAGCCATTTCTGCAGCAATTTTAGTAAGATCTGAATAAAAACATGCAATTTCCAAAGCATTTCGTTTAAAATGTTAGAAAATCGACATCATCTCCCATGAAAATTTATAAAAATCGGCATCTTGTCACATTAAATTCTGTAAAAACGACAAAAACAATATTTTTTTCACAACTTTCATTGAAAAATAGTAAAATTTTACGAAAATACGTCTGTGCTGACGACAAATGAAAATAAATTTGAATAGAAACACGCAAAAATTACGAAAAGACGTATGTGTTGACCCCCAAAGTAACAAAAATTTGAATAAAATCACGCAATCATACAGCATCTCACATAAATTTTCGCAAATATTGACATCATGTCACATAAATTATACAAAAACTGTCATCACGTCACTTGAAATTATACAAAAAACGATATTTTATTCAACACACGATGAAAATTGAACAAAAATCACGCAATTACAAGCCATCTCACATAAATTTTCACAAAAATCGACATCATGTTACATAAACTATGCATAATTTTGCAAATGTTTTACACTTTTTATAAAATGCATCGCTCAAAATTAAAAGAAATAGCAATTTCGTTGAAAAAATCTACTACCACAATCATTTCGATAAACAAAATTCAAAAAATCTTATACTTTTGACGGAAATATATGTATGTTGACCACAAATTAACATAATTTTTAAATAAAAACGCGCAATTCGTTGAAAAAAATATTCTGACACCACCAAAACACGCAATTTCATTGAAAAATATATATATGTTGTCCACAAATTAACATAAATTTGAATAAAAACACGTAATTTTGTTGAAAAAAATGTTCTGGCCCCGTCATTTCACTTAAAATTTTACAAAACTGCCATCATAACACTTGAAATTATACAAAATATACGTATGTTTATCACAAATTAACATAAACCTGAATAAAACACACAATTTCGTTGAAAAATTTGCAAATGTTTTACACTTTTTATAAAATGTGTCGCTCAAAATTAAAAGAAATCACAATTTTTAAATTATATCACGCCATTATGAAATCGTAGATTGATTTTTTTTGAAATTTTACACTTTGTAACTGTAAAATAACTTCAAATACTAATATTTTAGCTTTAGATTTTGTAATTATTGCAGATTCGTGAAAAACAAAAGCAGAGTAGAAATAAAAAACACAAACACTTTGTAATAAACAAATATATTGTTCTTATTTCGTATAATACTTGATAATATAAATATAAATGTACAGCAGAATGTCTTATTTCTAAAAATTCGCTAGCAATTTACAAAACTGTAGTTTGAGGTGCACGACATTTCAAATTAAAAAGACTGCAAGTAATAAAATCAGAATTTCATTGTGTAATTTTAAAGTTTAAGGCGCTCCCAGTCCATAATTCCATTCGTATTTGATGTTGAGGACCTCTGCCTTATTGATGCAGCAAACTTTTCGAAATTACATTGTGCACGTTTCAAGTCGTTGATTTTAACTACCATCAAATCATACATAGGCAATAAATTTGACAGCGTGTCATACATCACGTAAAGTGTAAATTTGCTGACGGGGTCCTTTGGAATAATCCTGCAAGTGTCGCTGGTCACATGTTCCACTGTATGTTCACTTAAATCACATTTAAAAGATCCTTGTTTCGCCATCACAAACATATCCGGTAGAGCCTCCAGAAAAACAATAAACGCATCCGCCGTGAATGAAACACCTAATCCGTCGGTATTCAGAATTCTTGCCACAGGTGAAAAGTTTTTATAAGAATCCAGGCCTAAATGAACAACTTTGCTAGAACTAATGTTTAGAGGCATACAAAAATCACACAATAACCGTTTCTCATGGAAGATATGTTTGTTCTCGGTCGGGGTGTCCGTTGTTACGTCACAGCTATGCATACCTGTTTGATCAGGCGACGGGCCCCGGGTCTCTTCGTCAACAACCTCTATCTGTGTTGGTAGTAGTGTTGTCCGATGTTGGGTTTTATTTGAAAATTGCGTTTTATTACTTGGCTTTGTCCTTTTCTTACATGATTCTGCAATTGTATTGTTTAGAGGCATACAAAAATTACACAATGTCCGCTTCTTCTCACGACGGAGCTGGTTGTCCTCGGGCGGGGTGTCCGTTATTACGTCACAGTGCTGCATGGGCTCCTGCACGACCAAACTCAAATCTTCGCTATGTCCGGTTAGCTGTGACGATGGTCCCAGGGTTTCTTCGTCACCAACTATTATCTGCGGTGATGCTAGCGCTTCCCGGTGTTGGCTTTTATTTGAAAACTGCATCTTCTTACTTAGTTTTGTCTTTTTCTTACTTGATTCTACAATTGATGTCCTGCTGTAAGGTACGGCTGCATCCTGACAGTTATTAATTCGTCTGGGAGCCATCTTCAGATGCACCAGGTAACAGAGCACAATCACTTAAAACGAGTAGTGCGGTATCGGCTTGGACATCTGGTTTTACAAATTTTAAAATAAAAGAGGTGGGACCATTGCGTGCGCCGCATAGCAGACAGGTTGACTCTTGTAAAATTTCAGCGATGACGAATCACGACAAATATTAATAAAACGTCAACTGATGGTCAAGTCCTTCAATAAATATATATCAAACCGGTTTCGAAAATTGCTGGATTCGATTCCCGTACCTGTCATATTTTTTATATATTTATTATGAAAGTCTTGATTTTAAGCTAGTTTATTCACGACGGCTCTACCAGAACAAACGACTGAGCTCCTTTTCGACTAAAATGGACAAAGAGCGGAAGATGTTGATTGTATCGCCGGAATTTGTCCAACGTCTTAAGTCTGGCGATGATGCGGAGAAAAATATATTATCACAGCTTGATGACGAAATGCAAAAAGTTTTAAAGTCCAAATTAACTGATCACGATAAATGGATCCAGTACAATCAAGTGTTACAACGATTCCTTCATTTCACAAACCAGGCGCGGCAGCCAATCAAAATACCTATTGAAACAACCAGTGACAGCCTATCAAATGCCGTTATTTTATCTACACTTCCCAAAACTTTTAAGAAAAAAGCTGAAGTTTTCCTACGCATTTTGAGTACCTCAAGCGATGTGAGCTGGGATCACAAGGGTACCGTTACTATAAAGGGTGAAATTTTACCTTCGTCTAACATAGTCGATTTAATTCACGACACTCTGCAGCCTCTAAAAACTATTAATCCACCCGGACGCCTACAGTTTGCTGATTACATCAAAGACCTTAACGTTCCTAATGTGCTGCTAGCTAAACCTAAACAGCAAAAGAAGCCAACCCCGACTGGTACTATAGGAAAAACCGGAATGGAAACTGATAACTGCGAGTCTGATTTAGAATATAAATTAAAAACACCAGCTACTCATCCAAGTCCACATCAAAAAGGTTCAGTCAGAAGAACATCGATAAGGAAACGTCTCCAAAAAAGGGCCGTTAGAAAAACGCCTCTAAGGCAGAGGTCCTCAACATCAAATACGAATGGAATTATGGATTGGGAGCGCCTTAAACTTTAAAATTACACAATGAAATTCTGATTTTATTACTTGCAGTCTTTTTAATTTGAAATGTCGTGCACCTCAAACTACAGTTTTGTAAATTGCTAGCGAATTTTTAGAAATAAGACATTCTGCTGTACATTTATATTTATATTATCAAGTATTATACGAAATAAGAACAATATATTTGTTTATTACAAAGTGTTTGTGTTTTTTATTTCTACTCTGCTTTTGTTTTTCACGAATCTGCAATAATTACAAAATCTAAAGCTAAAATATTAGTATTTGAAGTTATTTTACAGTTACAAAGTGTAAAATTTCAAAAAAAATCAATCTACGATTTCATAATGGCGTGATATAATTTAAAAATTGTGATTTCTTTTAATTTTGAGCGACACATTTTATAAAAAGTGTAAAACATTTGCAAATTTTTCAACGAAATTGTGTGTTTTATTCAGGTTTATGTTAATTTGTGATAAACATACATATATTTTGTATAATTTCAAGTGTTATGATGGCAGTTTTGTAAAATTTTAAGTGAAATGACGGGGCCAGAACATTTTTTTTCAACAAAATTACGTGTTTTTATTCAAATTTATGTTAATTTGTGGACAACATATATATATTTTTCAATGAAATTGCGTGTTTTGGTGGTGTCAGAATATTTTTTTCAACGAATTGCGCGTTTTTATTTAAAAATTATGTTAATTTGTGGTCAACATACATATATTTCCGTCAAAAGTATAAGATTTTTTGAATTTTGTTTATCGAAATGATTGTGGTAGTAGATTTTTTCAACGAAATTGCTATTTCTTTTAATTTTGAGCGATGCATTTTATAAAAAGTGTAAAACATTTGCAAAATTATGCATAGTTTATGTAACATGATGTCGATTTTTGTGAAAATTTATGTGAGATGGCTTGTAATTGCGTGATTTTTGTTCAATTTTCATCGTGTGTTGAATAAAATATCGTTTTTTGTATAATTTCAAGTGACGTGATGACAGTTTTTGTATAATTTATGTGACATGATGTCAATATTTGCGAAAATTTATGTGAGATGCTGTATGATTGCGTGATTTTATTCAAATTTTTGTTACTTTGGGGGTCAACACATACGTCTTTTCGTAATTTTTGCGTGTTTCTATTCAAATTTATTTTCATTTGTCGTCAGCACAGACGTATTTTCGTAAAATTTTACTATTTTTCAATGAAAGTTGTGAAAAAAATATTGTTTTTGTCGTTTTTACAGAATTTAATGTGACAAGATGCCGATTTTTATAAATTTTCATGGGAGATGATGTCGATTTTCTAACATTTTAAACGAAATGCTTTGGAAATTGCATGTTTTTATTCAGATCTTACTAAAATTGCTGCAGAAATGGCTGTTTTTTATTCAAATCTTGCTAAAACTGCCACAAGTTAGAGAAAAAGTGTACAACATTTGCAAAATTATGCTTAGAAATAACTCTTACAACTGTTTTTACATCATTTTCTTTATTATAAAGCGTTTTGTAAGACGAAACGTGATAATTTTTAAGTGAAATGATGTGGGATGTCGTATTTTTTATCGCTTATTGGCTAAAAATGTCGTTTTTTGTATAATTTCAAGTGACATGATGTCAGTTTTGTAAAATTTTAAGTGAAACAGAACATTTTTCAACGAAATTGTGTGATTTTTATTCAAAATTATGTTACTTTGTGGTCATTCGAGTTTTTATTTTCGGCTGATGTCATTTATACTAAAATTTTTAAAACTAAAATGCAGTTTTGAGCGATATAATGACACAATTTCAGACGCTTACTTATAAAATAATCAAGCCACAAAGGGCACAGCGTAATTATAAAACTCAAACACGAAATAAAATAATGTCTATTTATTTTAAAAGCGACAAAATCATATGAACCAAATCGTTAGAAAATCGCAAAACGTTTATGCATATATTTTTTAAAACACGTCTAATATATATTTAAATACTTAGAAGGAATGACGAGATACCTTCAATCATATTAAAACTACAGACATTTTGAGCGAGTGCCAGAGATAAAGTTACAGCAGTCAATAAGAGTGAGTGAGATAGGAAATTTCTATTTTACGTAAAGTATGAGTGTAGACAAGAGGTCCCCCTACAGACTCATTACAGAGCTATATTATTTTAAAATTTCGATAAATCCAGGTTTTGTGCAGCGTCGTGTTCGGACCGCCATTTTATACAAATAAAAACTCCGATTCGTTCTAGAATTATTCCGCTGTTCGATGGGCAATATTTTAAAAATTCCTGAAAAGTAGCCGAAACACTGTATCTGAAAGCAACGCAACCCCCCTTTCTTACCTATATGAAAAGCTATTTTTTCAACGAAATTGTCTGTTTTTATTCAAATTTATGGGGGACAACCATTCTTATACAATAAAAACATTTATTTAATGCGTATGTCTTATTTTATATGGGCGAGGGCACTGTTGTAATTTATAAGAAGCTAAAACTTAGTCGAAAATAACATTTAAAATTTATTTATAATATGTATATGGAAGTATAATGTCAGAACAGCTAAGTGGTACAATGTTCAAACCTTTAAAACCAAACAATACACACGACAAAAATCATACGAACTAGAGTGGTTTATTAACCAGGCAAGCTTATCCCACTAGATTTTGTGTCACAGGGATTTTAGCGCCAAGCCGTTGGCTGCGCTGACCGGTAACCGTGCATTCTGTCGTCTGTCAACCAATGCTCGCCCTGTAGTGATTTAGGCATAAGAAAGCGGTTCGCGAAAGCGCTGGAGGGCAAACCGTTACGTTTCACTGCAACAAACAAAGGAGCCTCGCCACCAAGGTTGTTTAAATGAACAAAACACATGTCTCGACCTGTTTTTAAAAAACGGTCAAATTTATTAATCAGATTTCGCTATATAAAATAAGTTCGCTGATTTATCCGCGGATTTCGCTGTTTTAATTATAAAATAAAGTCATTATTTCATATAGCTTTTCAAATTTTCTGCGGTCGAATGGAAATTAACCACTGCGCGAGTGGAAATTAACCAGAAACTTGGGACAACGACTATATTGCAAATTATAAAATTATTATTAGTAGCAAAGCTGTTGCATATATAATTTTTTTAAAAATTGTGTCTGCCTGTAAACACAATATGTTAAACATTCCCTTTTCTCATAATATAAATTTTTGAAAAATAGTTTGTTTCAACTCGAACGGTGTGACGGCACAGCTGCGAAATGACATCTTGTTCAAATCCTATATTTCCAAGACGCCTCGATAGCGCAACGGTAAGGTGCTAAGACTGTTAACCAGAAAACTAGGGTTCGATTCCCACTCGGGTCCGCCGCAAATAGATTTTTTAAATTTAAATATTTCCACGAGTGAATGCAAGAGAGAGACAGCAGCTTCGAAGAGCGAAATAGATCCACCAGTTTGAATTTCAAATATTTCCGCGAAAATTAAAAACAACCGCCGTGAGAAGTGCGCGCGCACCAATATGGCCGACACCCCCGGGAAATTCAAATTCAAAAAATTAAACTTAGAAAAAAATCGGAAAAAATTCAAATTTCAAATATTCCCGCCAGAAATCCAAGATGGCCGCCGCGTAACTTAATCGGAAGCACATATGTAAATTAATCAGTAGCACATATGTAAATTAATTAGATCAAACCGCGAAATTAATTAGATCAAACCGCGAAATTAATTAGATCAAACCGCGAAATTAATTAGGTCAATCCGCGAAATTAATTAGGTCAATCCGCGAATAAAACCGCGAATTAAACCGCGAATCCGCGAATCAATTAAAAGGAGTGGGGGTAAAGTGTCCCTGTTCTACTTATAGGTATCAAATAATAGAAATCTAATATGAGTAGTTGTAATGTAGAATTGTTGTAAGATAATGAATTAGAAATTTGACATATGTAGTAAATCCCCATTTAAATCGAAATTTAATATTTTCATTCAGAGTTGGCATTAATTTTGGAAATTTGAGACTATCCATTTAGCAAAAATCAGAATAAATGCGCTTTATTAGTTTCCATATCGTTAGTAGAATACTCGAAAATGTCGTTACTTGGTATTCGAAGTAAGATTCAGGAATTCAGGAGTACTACTGGAAGCGACCTCTAGCTAATTTGAAAAACAATAAACATATACCCTTTGGAGCATTGTCATGGTGCATAGTTTGTCTATAGATATAACAGATTATATTATACTAGCAACCAGTGAGACAAATGTCTCATTTAATAAAACAAAAAAGACCGTTTTTCAAATAGAACGCGTATTAAATAAAAACAATAATATTTTTTAAAATCTTCTTCTTCGCATGCTTATCCATTAATGGATGTTTGCGACCACATTTTCCATTTTTTTCCGGTCTCTTGACGTATGTATCAGGCTTTCCACGTTACGCAGTCCGGTCCATTGCTTTACATTGCGTAGCCATGATAACTTTTTTCTCCCTATTCCTCTCTTACCTTCGATCTTCCCTTCAATGATAAGCTGCAATAGGTGGTATTTTACGTTACGCATAATATGCCCCAGATATGCAGTCTTTCTTCGCTTAATTGTTACTATAAGTTCGCGGTCTCTGCCCATTCTTCTGAGGACCTCCTCATTTGTTATTCTCGCGGTCCACGGTATTTTAAGCAATCTGCGGTAAATCCACATCTCGAAGGCCTCTATTCTATTCATTGCAGCTATTTTCATTGTCCAGCCCTCCATACCATACAATAGTATCGACCAAACGTAGCATTTAATAAATCGCACTTTAAGGCTGAGGTCAAAATCTGTATTCGTGAGGACATTCTTGAATTTCATAAATGCATTACGGGCGTTCTCTATTCGACATTTGATTTCTAAGTCTGATGTCCAATCTTCGCAAAGCCAGGTTCCGAGGTATTTAAACTTGTTTACTCGTTCTATAGCCAAATCATCGAATGTTAGCCTGGCATTTCTGAACGTGGCCGGCTCTCGAGTAACAATCATAAATTTTGTTTTATTAATATTAATATTAATGTTAAGTGATTGTAATTCGGTTCCTGACCTGACATGACCATTCCAAACATATAACTTTCATAACTTTTTTCTCTATCTCTTACGGTTTGGCTGCTGAAACAGCGTCCCGGACGGACCAGCGTCCCGGACGGACGGAAATCACGTGATTTCTCGAAAACCGGAAGTGTCACGTGACTGAAATTCGGTTCCTGACCTGACATGACCATTCCAAACATATAACTTTAATAACTTTTTTTTCTATCTCGTACGGCTTGGCTGCTGAAACAGCGTCCCGGACGGACCAGCGTCCCGGACAGACGAGTCTATTAGGTAAAGGATTAGCGAGAAACGTGGAACTCATGTAAAACAAAAGAGATTTGGTATTACAGGAACTTTTACAATTACCAGCTGTGAATATGTAAAACAGTCCCGTAACTAATAGCGTGTAACGGGACAGCTAAGCTGCTCCGGAACTGGAAACGACATGGGCGCCATCAGCTTGATCGTTTAACAATTCACGAATCTAATTTGTAAAATTTCCCCGTAATATGGCAATCGCAACTTAGATTAAAGTGGAGCTCTCAAAATTATAGTTATCAAACGCAGGCTAATTTACAGCAAGAACAATATATAAATGCTGGGCATTTAAAGTGTTATTTTTATTTTTAATACATTCAGGTAGATTATATAAGACGTCAAAACGTCTTTCTAAAATAAGGTATGCGCAGAAATTAATATTATCAATACGTCAGCAAGACAGCCATATTTAAGAAAACTTCAAATTCTACGCTCTCGAACTGATTTACGCAAATAAACTTTGAAATGGGGCAAGATATTTATTTAAATAACAGCAAGTTTGTGGTTTATTTGTAGCAACTAAATAGCCAAATCTATAAATCCAAGTATCCATAAATACATACAAAAAGACCCAAATCCACAATCCAAATCTAAATCCACACAGTAGGACTCAACTGACTTACAGACATGACAGCATTCGGAAAGAACTTATTTCAGGTGTCAATCGGCTTAGCGATCTATCGGCACTGACTTATCAAGAACCATATAAAATAGAATACACATGCATAAGGTCAAATTGCCAGCTAATGCTTCGCGACAGAACTTACCTAAATATTATCTCCATTAAATTCATTGAAATGGTAATAATCTTAGATTCCACATATCTACCGACAACAAAAATGAAAAAATAAAGAAAATTACGGCAATCACTAAATTTACAAATCCGTCGTAGAGAGCAGATGCCAGCTCTCCGAAGAATTTCAATGGTAGCAGTTGATGGTTTCACAAAAATCAACCGAAAAGTCTTGAAATAAAAGAGAAACGAACGCTGATAAGTTGTTATCACAACAGTGCGATGGGATATTACCAGAAAATCTGACTGTAGAAGGAGGATTCTAAGTGACTGCGCTATCATTTACTGTGGCAATATGATGAATTCGCGAAATTGAGCAAGCAATACTCCAAAACCCAACACAACACGTCTGAACAGCTAAGAGAATACGATTTGTTACATACAAATTACACTAGATACATTAGCGAGAATGAACTGTCAATAAATTTACAAAATGGAACAAGGGACGCTGTCTATTGCAATATGTAGGCTTTCTAACTTGATAAATGTATCAAAACGTCACTAGCGCATGAATACCCAAAGGTCAACATTAATAGTTTATTTGGCAGGTAAATATCGAGCTTCAAGAGCTGATTTATCAACTTACCTCTTTCTTACAACCTTGTTAGAACCAGGAAATATCACATAACACGGGAAGGGAGTCTGCGAAAATCTTTTTAAATTTGCATAGCCCTTAAGTAGCTCAGGTGAGTTAGATCGCTAGGGCTAGGGTTAGTAAATAAAGCTAAAAATAGAAGCAAAAATCCAACCGACCGTAACATGCTATAAAGTGTTCATTAAAAAGCAGAAAATAAATGGAAAAAATGCGAGTATGGATATTTGGTATGGGAAATAAATAGACCTGATGGGATCATTGTTATAAAATGGATAAAGAATTTCGGTATAACTGTGTTTAAATGCTATCGGAGGTTTCAAAATATGTAATGCTTCCATAAAGAAGATAATACATATTGACATGCCTAACGTTACAGAAAGTATAAGTATACGGGTGGAACAAATAGAATGGACGAACATATGGCCAAATACAGTAAAGGAATAAGGGACAAAAATAGCATTGGCTATGATTTACCTACTTAGTTTATAGGTGTAGCAACAAATGACGCTTGGGTTCTTTAGAAGTGTTCTGATACTCCATATATTCACTCTCGACTTTTGCTGAGAAAGTTACCTCGTATCTAACCAAGTGCACAAATGCTTCAAAATGTAGTGGAAGACCAAGCGGCGTATCTCTAAACCATGAATCTAACAATCTTTCATGATACGATAAAGATCATTTAGTATTTGATATAGCAGATGTAGATTGTTCTTTCATTTTCCATATTCAATAATGTTTTTATGTTTCTATACAACTTCTCAAACTGAAATAAATAAATTGAAAAGTTATTATATTATTTAGGTACAGTGAGATACTAGTGCTGCCATATGGTCACACACTAAATTTTCAGGTTTGTGATATATTTACAGCATCAAGTAATATCAGCAGTAGTAATTACATACTCTGTTAATTTAAAAAATACCCTCCTTAGAGACAAGAAACGACCTCAAACATAATAATTTCTGCAATTCCAATGAAAATCTGCCTTTAGGAAATGGGTATGCAGTTTTTCAATTGGGTTGTGTGAAATATGTAGGTTAATACCATGGCCGATAGGCATTCACTACAAGAAACAATTTAGTCCACGCACTGAAGTCGTATTATCTTTTTGTCAATATTTTAATACCGATTAAATTATGACATCATAACTATACAATATATAATAATTGTAATAATAATATAGGTTAATTTAGCCAATAGGTCACACCAATACTAGGACAAGCGCAGTATAGTGTATAGTAAAATAATAATATGTATATAAGTTGCTAAATAATAATAATAATGATTTAGTACAGCTTCAACATTACATTTCTATAATACAAACCAAACTTAAATATTAACTAAAATCTGCATGTGGAACAAATGTGTTAGTAACGCCAAAAAATAAATAAAAGTGTTTTGGCGTGTATTTAACAAAACAAAACTGATTACAGAACTTATAATAAAAACAAACGACAACTTAAAATTACATTTTAATTTCTATTTAAAGTGTGCCCCAATAGCGTAACTATTTCTGTTCTAATGAACTTAACAATAGATTTATAATGAAAAACTGACTATTTAATCTGAATCGACCAAAATTCCAAACAAGGTTTGATGCTCCACACTCGACGTGGATACCTTTCAAGGGCGTTTTTCCGGCATTAAGAGAATTCCCATGTTGTGCATTTTTATCACCAACACGATTAATGTTTCTATAAGGGTTTTGCAAAAACCAATTTTTTATAGTTTCGTTGTATCCTATCACCGAATACTTCTATCCTCCATATGGCTATGAAATGTATGTTGGCAATGATGAGTAAAGGTAATACAACAATTCCATTAGCTCTCCAGAAGATCACATTGGATCATATGGTACATAGGTAGACTAAAATATTTTTTTTTAAATTTCAAAAATTAATTGAAGCTTTGCTATGGCCTTAGCACCAGCCTTGCCAGTAATGTTATATTAAAATGAAAACGGTTATAAATCGCCCCATCGAAGGCGGAAATAACAAGCTGGCCCCACCTAAGCTCTATATCAACGCTCATGTACTATTCTTTATTGCAGCGTGTACACATGCCGCAGATGATGTTTGTTAATGAAGCACCGTCCATATTTTATGTTTACTTAGATAAGCCAATAAGTTAATTAAGTTTTTGATGTACAGCAGCGAGGCGCGCATGCTAGAAGAGCGCATTTCTGGACGGACCGTTAATGCAGGCTCGGCAGGCTAATAATTCGCTGGAGCTAATAAATTTCTACGATTTCATTATAAACTCCTAATTGATAAAATTCAACGGAACATGCGATTCGGTACTTGAACTGAAATTAAAGCGTATCGTACACAATGCCGTGCTTTTTCTCGGAATAAGGGGTTGCAGTGCATTGTTACGTAACATCCATTGTCTTTTTCCACGGAATCGTTTATGCAATTGCTCGCAGCGACGGATTAAGGATATTTATAAATCGAAGATTAAGTATATTTCGGTTGTTAGAAGACTGAAGCCAAATTCCCCTGCTGGTACTTGTTTTACACTTAGAATCGACTTAATTAAGTTATTTTGCTTTCTTACATGCAGTTTTAAAGACACGTTACCACTATGGTACTACATATGTTTATTTTCGGAAGCATAGAGAAAAATCATAAAAATTCTGTCAACTATGTAAGTAAGGACCTAGTTTGCTTCCTTGCAGTATATTAAAGTAGTTTTAAATGGAAAGGTATACTCGTACAGAGGGCGAGTACCCCCAGAGCTATGCTTCCTTGTGGTATACTAAATCAGTTTTTAATGGAAAATCCTATTTCAAGTTCTCAGAATTTCCAAATTAAAGTTGACCATTAGTACTAGTAAAAGGAAGAGGACCTAGTCTTCTTTCTTTTCAAATATCAAATTATTTCATTCAAATTAGCGTTGAATATTAGTATTAGTAAACCGACAGGACTTGGTATGCTTCCATGTCAAATACTAAATTAGTTTTTAATGGAAACTCATATCAGAACTTCCTACATTTTTAAAATCGGCGTTGACTATTAGCACTAGTAGACGGGAGAGGACCTGGTATGCTTCCTTGTGGTATACTGAATCAGTTTCGAATGAACAGATATACTTTGAATTGCTTTTTAAAATCAGTGTTGACCATTAGTACTAGCAAAAGCGGGAGAACGTGGTACTATGGGGTATATTAAATCAGTTTTTAATGGAAAATTATATTTCAAGTTCTTACAGTTTTCAAATGAGCGTTTTTTATTAGCACTAGTAATAAGGGGAAGAAGACCGGGTATGCTTCTTTGAGGCATACTAAATTAGTTTTAATGGAAAGGTATACTTTGAGTTGCTTTTTAAAGTCAATGTTGACAATTAGCAATAGCAAAAGGGGAGAACGGGGTATTTTGGGGTATACTCAATTAGTTTTTAATGGAAAATTATATTTCAAGTTCTTACAGTTTTCAAATGAGCGTTTTTTATTAGCACTAGTATAAGGGGAAGAAGACCGGGTATGCTTCTTTAAGGCATACTAAATTAGCTCTAATTGAATGGTATACTTTGAGTTGCTTTTTAAAGTCAACGTTGACAATTAGCAATAGCAAAAGCGGGAGAACGTGGTACTATGGGGTATACTAAATCAGTTTTTGATGGAAAATTATATTTCAAGTTCTTACAGTTTTCAAATAAGCGTTTTTTATTAGCACTAGTATAAGAGGAAGAAGACCGGGTATGCTTCTTTGAGGCATACTAAATTAGTTCTAATGGAAAGGTATACTTTGAGTTGCTGTTTAAAGTCAATGTTGACCATTAGTAATAGCAAAAGGGGAGAACGGGGCATCTTGGGGTATACTAAATCAGTTTTTAATGAAAACGCCTATTTTCAATTATTACATTTTTAAAATCAGTATTGACTATTAGTACTAGTAAAAAAGATAGGACTTACTATACGTCCTAATGGAACTCCCAA
>CALNHX010010096.1:0-43361 GCA_940337035.1 Agriotes lineatus
CCCGAAGATAAAGTAAATTAGCTAAATCATTTGAAATTCCTAACTTGGCGGCATTTGCTACTTTCAGGCGGTGGAACACTGATCAGTTTCTGAATTTGATATATTGAAAGCTGCAATGAATAAATAAGATTCATTCAAGAAACTTGTACATAATTGCAAAATATAGTTACAAATTCTCAACTAATTAAAGAGGGTTGGCAGACGATTAAATATAGATCTTTTTCAGATTTTGTTCACAACGTTGTTTACAGTGAAGTCATAGTAACGCTTGGCAAAGGAAGCCACATTTAACAATCTACCTAATCTCCTACCTTAAAATAATTCCTGGTTTCGTAGCATTTCTTAAATAATTTGTTAAGAAGGTTTGAAAAAAATACTATAGGTTATTCGGAGCAAAAGCATCTTTATGTGGCTCAGCTGGACTTCTCTGCCTTGCAAGCTCAGCAAATAACTGGTCCAGCCACGCCACATAAACTATAACTTTTGCTCCTAATAACATAATATACTATTTTGCACTACTAGTCTCAGAACGCACCGTTATTGGCCTATTTTTAGGTCGTGAAGTTGATTTTCTCCACCAAGGGAGAGAAAGTAAAATAAACAATTTTCACCGTGGTAACTAATAAATTGCTAAGTTACCAAATATGACTATTTTAATTTTGACGTTTTAAAGAGCTGTATTGTCAGGTTGACAGTTAAAATATTTTCGAAATTTGTTGGGAATATAGGTATTAAGCCGTTTGTTAGTGCAAAAAATAGTATATACACCACGGTAGCGAATCGTCTTATAACCTTCGCGCTTTAGATACTTCGCGCTGCGCGCTCAGTATCTAATCTACGCTCAGGTTATAATACTGCGCTTCGCTACCTTGATGTATAATATACTATTCTACTGGGCTAAGAAAAACAGGATATATAACAACTGCTTGATTCATAAAAACTAATTTAAAATTATGTAACGCCCCGTTTCAATTTCATTTCTGTACCGCGTTAATGCATTTGTCACCTTATTTCGGACCACCTTATATCTCATGGCTGTAGCAAAAGAATTCAAGGTTTTCACACCAGGCGGTGCGACGCGATTAGCGCCTGCGGTTTTCGTGTTGGAACAGGTTTAGCATTTCGATTAGAGTTGGCACTCAAACAGTCGAAGAACTGACAGAGTATTGATTTTTCGAGAAGACGCTCTTGCGAGTCTCGGGGATTTGAATTGCTGGGCTAAGCAAAGCCGTTTTAGTTATTTTCGTAAAGCGCATTCTGTGTTGTTAAAGAAGCTCATCTCATTGTATTCCTTGCGTGTTAATTTTAAATATTTAGCTGGGTTCTATTGCGCTACCGACGATTGATTTCGCTGCTAAGCGTCCTCTGCTATAATTAGGCTCAGAACACCGTTCGGTAAGAATCCTTTTGCGGGCTTATTTTCGCAAATAATTTTTAACATTTATGCAGGCAGCTACGGGCCAAAATCAGTTGCGGGCTAGAAGAAGTTAATATCGTTTAGTGTTGGTTTTGGTCTTGCATGGACTAATTGGGCTCAAACGAAGGCTATAAATTGAGATAATTCAGTTCACCGATTCTAATTCCGCATGGGTTAGGAATTCCCGACATGTGCCGTTACCTTTTGTGGTTTGCTGACTTCGCTTTGAGAGCGTCAGAATTTAGCATCCAAATCTAGCTTAGCGTCTTCATGCATGGATGCAGCAAAACAAGATAACTCCACTTACGATCGCTGGACTTCAACATCGAGTTAAACTGTAAGTACATGTCATATCAGCCCTCTTTTTCCGACAAAAATATTTGCCTTAATTATCTCAGTTCTTACTAAGATCTTAGCAAATCAAACTGAACGAGTTTAATCAGCCTTTTTGGCTCAAACCTTAATAACGCTAATGAGCGAGAATTTAATAATTTAAAAGCTGCTGAAATAAGGATATGCATTGTAACTCATGTACCGCGCTTTATGCGTAATTGCAATAGCACAGGTGTTATCATGGAGTGCGAATTAAGCTATAATTAGCATTTGGTGAATTGAATATTTGGAAGTAGGTAATCTCCCAATTATGATTTATTATTTTCATTTGATAGGCAATAGTCCTACCACTTTGTTTGTTGTCACATAGCCTATGGGCTAATATAAGTAATTCATGTGTTACTGCGATATTTGGGTTTAAATGAATGCGAGTATTGCTATTATTTGTTTGTATTTTCTTCTGTAGCGAATAATCTAGGCATGCGGTAGAACACCAAAGGTAGGTGCGTATTTTTAAGTAGCTAGTTAGATTGTGAGTAGCGAGCAGGCGCCCAATTTTTATTTATCTTTCCGTTCAGTTTAAAAGCCCGAAGCATTTATTAACATGATCCTTACACCACTCCATCTTCTGCCGAGAGTTAAAAGAGCTAGCCGAGATCTTGTCAACCCCTTCGTTTAAGGGTGGTACAAATAGTTCTAGCGTACAATGTCCAGGCATCCGTCACTTGCATTAAATAAAATAAAAATGGAAACACAAAAAAACAATGGATCTTCTAAAAAATTTAATAGATATTACATCGTCAATGCAAATAAGCGATGCAACTATCTGAAAACCGTCACAAACTGGCTTACTAATATTAACAACTTCTATTATGCAACTGCAAAAAAATATCTTTGAATGAAAAATATCAATTTTTACTAACAGCAGGATTTACACATAATTATTTGTTATGGTATTAAAACAACTTTACGACACCCACCCAAGGTGAGCATCGCACCACGGAATCAGTCCTGGAAAACTGGCACACTTTCCCTGAGATTTGCTAAAAACAGACTAAAGGCCACGGCTGGAACGCTCAGGGAGTCGGGTGTGAGTCATACGATACGTTCTGGGCAAGCGTGTTGAGGCATATATAGGGTACGTTAAAATTATAAGGGCGCCACCAAACCTGACTTTAAATGGGCTCGGGTAACCGGGCTTGGACGGTTAGACGAGGCAAACAGTACGCTAGTTACTACTTGATAAGGGTACTCGAGAAATATCGAACTCGGATGACAAAATCGATAATTTGAGGTTTGAATCGTTAGTTCGGGCTTGTGCTGCCACTGCGGGGGCGGCTGCTCCACTTACCTGCACACTCCACTACTCAGAGGTCGTCGTACATCTAATCGTGACACTAGCTGTTTATTCTGAAAAAGTAAAGCATGCAGGGGTTGTACACAGTAATAAGCCCCGCGCTTGCACAATTGTCTATTGAATGACGTTATACAGGATCAGCAACGAATGGGTCACCATACTAAACCTAGGGCTTAATGTAAACCCCAGCTGGAGGTAATCGCACTATAACTAAAGCGTACAAATGTTACACACAAAAACAATATCCAAATAGAATATTACAAGAAAGCGTTCGAAACTCCTAAAATTAGCAACGCAGCAAAAGTCAATGTTTGCACAGTTACAAACCAAGAATGTACTACTGAATGAATGCGACCAAAGTCCATCGCTTACACGGCACATTCGCGTAAAAGGGGTCACTAAGTTACATAATCTCTTTAAATGGTACCTGGTATTTATTCTGGACTTCTCCTGAGCAGTACGGGTAGCAGTCAGCAGCGCCTGCATTTGCAAGCACATCTCCTTGGGCAAAGATTCCGCCGAATAATGGCGTAATATTTCAATGTAGTCACTCACATGGGATCGGTGTGACAGAAACGTATGGGCATTATTCACGTCCTGCAGCGAGTCCCCAACAACTTGTAGGAATGAAAGAACCACTTCTTTTCACGACATGGCCGGACGTAGCCCCCAACAACAACGCCAAGGAAAACGCGCTCACAAAACGACACGTGCGTCACACACAAGAGCTTCCTGCCGACCTCCTTGATCAACGGCCTGAGCTGAACTGCCAAGCAAGAAGCGTTACGACGCCGGAAGTGGCGTGAGCCAAAACGGCGTTACCACGTGACTCTCGACAGCCAATGGCGATGCGCCCAATAAAACAAATACGTCCCGGTGACAAAGAGAGCGCGAGGCCTCGCAGTCACACGCGTTCAAAAGGGTGTTCCAAAAGATCCAAGCGCGTCTACATACAGGGTACTCGGAAACGAATGAGCACGGAATGAGCTTGCGTTGTGACTAAAAAGTTAAAAATAGGTTTTCGATATAACTAAACGGCCCTAAAGGCGTGAAATGTAATTCAAATTACTGCCGACGGGCAAAATGGCTTAACATATTCAGAAAATCTTTCTAACATCGTGAGTTCTATGCAAATCATTCGAAATGCTGTTCAGTTTAAGAATAATTTAAAGGTGATGTACCGCAAAAAATCTATTTTGCATTGATAATAATAAAAGCTGTCTAAAAACAACAGTGAAAACAGCATGTTCCTAGTGTTAATATTCGCCGAGTTACAGACTTTCGAACTTTGTGAACAGTATATGCAGAAGAGTACCGCTTTCTTTTGACTCGTGAAAATGTCGCCATAACGGCCATTTGTACTCCAATGTCACTTGTCATTCATTGCAATATTTTCAATGCGCGGTAAATTGCAGCAAACGCTCTGAACATTATGTAAAGTCATTTTTATTACCTCAAGGGATTAAAAAATAAAGAGAGAAGGAAACAACGAATATAGGTATAAATTTGCTAGAGAAAATTTTCCTAGTCGAGCTTGCGTTTGTGAGGTTAGTTTTTAATGAGGTTTTTTGCTGTAGTAGTGAATTTTTAGTAAGTAAAACTCACTTTGAAACTACTAAACGCTGCAGCTACCTACGTAAAGCAGTTGTTTTCGACAAATTTCACTTTGGAGCAATTTGAATATAATAGAGCTGACAGAAAAGCATCACTGCGTTAAACTGTTTTCATATATTTTCCAGTGTAAAAAGGCTTAAAGCAAGAAGAAATTCAGCCGTAGTACCTTACCGAAGAAAGTATGAAATTGGTAGCATGTTACATGATTTTATCTTGTTTAGATGTGGAAACGTAGCATTGCACACTGCGAATCATTCAAAGCGATTGGCAAAAGAAAATGGGTAACTTACCTGTTGAAGATACACCATCTGTTATAATTAATTTGGCAACGTCCGATTATGAGTCCGAATTATCTCTATCTGATGACGAAAATAATCCACATGCATACGTAGAAATTGACGAAGCTGAAGATACGGATTAATTCAAAACAGTTTATTTTGCTTTCAATTATTGTGTTATTGTTTGACCTTTAATTTTTGCTTTTCGTTTCTACTATACTGTTGTTAGACGTCATGTGTTGATTATCTAGCTCTCTACATTTAATTTCCCATATTGCCTTGCTTGCCCATAGAGTTTTTTACCCCACCAACTCCCAGGTTCGATTCTTGCGCTTCAGTTTTTACACTGCTTTGTTACAAAAGGTTTATTTAAAAGGACTAGAATTATTTTTTAACTTACTATACCAAGAAAAAGCAAAATTAACCGTATAATGATATTGTTTAATACTAGTTTAAAAATCTGATGTACGACGTGATGGTAATGAAGATCACAGCGAAAGTTTGCAGAACGAATAACATCATAAATGATCAGAACCTCTAAGTCAAGCTGTTTCTCACTAAACATTGTTGCCGGTTGTATTTCTAAGGTATAATGTGACTGTTCAAACTGTTTGACGATGAGACAAGGCAATTTAGTGGAATTAAGTGAAGTAGTGCGGACGCGGAAATAGACTGTAAAAACTAGATCACGGCATGTGCCTATTACAATATTTGTTTACAACACTCAGCTAGCGTCAACTTACTGAGTCAAGTTACGTTACGATAAGGAAGTTTAATGCAGATTGCCGCATTTTTAATACTATCACTAGGTCAGATTTACACATTACTAACCAGCGAAATATTATTATGCGAACGTCATGTTTTTGTGCCTATACCAATACTAGGTTTTGAGTTAAAAAAATAGCAACATGGCACACATGCAATTATACAGTGAGAATAATGTAAGACTATACATGGCTAAATTATGGAAAATTATACATAGGGCATTTACTTAATTTTACCATGGTGTTTGTAAACAAAATAACAACACAGTGACTATAGAAACTAATTGAAACTGGATTATTTCATTGTAATTTCAAAACCGACAATTGTTACTAGCATGGGTAAATTGGTTAATGCTAGAATATAGTTGTCAATGTATAGTCTTACGTTATTCACACTGTATATAAAAACTGTATTTGTTAATGATTTTTAAATATACTTCTAAACTCTAAGATGTATTCACTTGTGACCGACGCAGGCTAAGAATGTCTAATGGGCAATTAGGCCTGGCTACTCCAGTCATATTTTATCAAAATCCTTCCTCTCCTTCCATCAAGTGTAAAACCCCCTTCGGTAAACAACCTGGGTATATAACATTATACAATATATGTTCCGAAGTGCGTCCTGAACGAGTGCAAGAAGTAATAATTCCCGGACAGTGACAATGGTGGTTTTTCTTTTAATGGGACGGTCTATATTTTATGTCGCCATGTAGATGTTTTTCTTTAAAATTAATAATAAAATGCTAAGCTTTCTATTCGCAGTTCAATAATTTTATAGTTATTTATTATACAAGTTAAGTTTTATCCATAAGTCGAGACGATAATAATTCAAGAGTGGATAATAATAACTCTTTTAGACGACCACATATGAAAGTAACATTATCTCTATAACAGCCTACTACAGACAGTTGACAACTTCACACACTAGCACGATATTTTAACGTACTAGTCATATCGTAACGGCACAAAGTTAGTCAAATAATCCAGACGCTTTTGCTTTATTCCTTGCTATGCGTCCCAACAACATCTCATTTTTTATAATTGTTTCAATAATAATATAACAATCAATTTTGTAAACGAAATAAAAACAATTCTTAAAAATAGAATTTACTTTGTGTGGTCGTCTAAAAAATGTGTTCGTAACTCGCTCGAAAGTGCAAGTATCTGTGCTCGTGTTTTAGATTCACTCGGGCTACGCTACGCTACGCCCTCGTTTGACTAATCAACACTCGCACGATATTTACTACTTTCGACGCTTGTTATGAAAATAACTATATCGCCGAGTATAATACAAAATTGTATTCAATTCTTTTAATTTCATTTATCAATAAATATCTAAAATTAACTAAATTTTTTATAGGTATTCAACTAGAAAATTAGCTATCTCACGCCAATACACATTACAAATGTAATAAAACTATAAAGTTTGAAAAAAAATCGTTAGAGCAGCTTTTAAAAAAATCTAAAAAGAACTGAAAAATCACAAGTGTAAACACCACACTTTTTATTAATATGCGATTTTCTTCTACAGCTTTCTGTCGCATCTAGATAGTACTCAAAACTTATATATGAAGTTTCAACGTCATACTTCTTTTCGTTTTTGAAATAATCTGTTCACACACTGACACATACTGACAGACAGACCAATTAAAAAAAACTTGTTTTTTGGGTACAGGGGACTCTCAAACGTGACCATCGGTTGAAAACTCAATTTCGATCTTTTGGGGTGACAATTTAGAGGGAGTGGTCTGTGATTCATGTTATACGTTTAGCAGTACTGAAGTGTGTTTGCCAGTCTATGTCAGATTCGAGATAAATAGGTTAGGTTTTGTTTGTTATTTCACAAAGACCGACGCCAAACTTAACCTGCAAATCTCGAATTTGATATAGCTTAACAGTGCTGCCAACAATGCACTAGTGAATGACATGAAAAGATAAAACTGTATTTTATGCTTCTGAAATGAATAGTTAAACTACAACTTTAACCGTAAGAATTGAATAAAGTAAATTATTAATAATTTAGCGAACCTGTTGGTAGCGGGTAGATACTTTTCTGCGAACCCGGTGGAGAATAGATCTACTTCAGGAACATATCAACCCTGCCTACGCGAGCTCATGATCTCTCCCACCTCCCTGTACTGAAGAGATCATGCCCTAACCTGACATCCTGACCATCCTTATTTATCCTTTCCTCTACATCCTAACCCATCTTCCAAGCCGTCTAGCCAACGTGGAAGATTAAGGCTAAAAACCCCCCTAAACAACATGGCGAATTTCAAAACAGACGAAAATACACCCCAGGTGGGTAGGTCATTAAATGATTAATCACACACCTTTAAAAAGGTCCTCCTCAAGTATTCTGGGAGAGGAAAAAATTCGCAACGAATATTATCTGAAAGTAACCCAAAGACAAAACTTTACATTGCCACATACAACATCCGAATTATGATGTCTAGCAAACGTCTAGAAGAACAATTATCTCATATAAAATGAAGCATCCTAGGTCTAAGTAAAACTAGACTACCCGAAGAAAAATGCACTACATTAATGACCGGACATATTCTTTATCAAAACAATAAAGATATAGACGCCCACATAGGCTGAATAGCCATTATGTTACATAAAGATGTAAAAAATTTAGTCACTAAAATGAAAGCAATATCTTCAAGAGTACTATATATAGTTATGGAAATGTCAAAACAATACAGCTCACAGATCATTCAGGTTTAT
The DNA here is from genome assembly GCA_940337035.1 of Agriotes lineatus. Classification (NCBI taxonomy): domain Eukaryota; kingdom Metazoa; phylum Arthropoda; class Insecta; order Coleoptera; family Elateridae; genus Agriotes; species Agriotes lineatus. Next base: position 8,494 of record CALNHX010010096.1, read on the forward strand.
GTCCCAACAAGCGCTTCTCCCGATCAGGAAATAGAGGAGTTATATGAAGATATTCCGTGTGTGCAAAAAACAGAAAAAACACAATACAAAATCATTATAGGCTATTTTAACGCCAAAGTGAGAATACCTAAAAATAATAAAAGTCCATACATAGGAAATTTTAGACTAATAAATTATCTAAATAGTGAGAAAATACGCTGTATGAATACCTTCTTCCAAAAATTATCAAAAAGGCGATGAACGTGGAAAAGTCCGGATTCAACAGGGAAAAATGAAAGAGATTATATAATGACCAACCAAAAACACACTGTGTACAATACTATAAAAAACAAATTAGACAAGACATAAGAGATCATAATACAAAAATTGTGAAAACGGTAATAGAAAATAATAAAAATATGAAGATTCTTAGAAAAGTTAATAAAAATGGGCGACCAAGAATACATCAACTAAAAGACTCAGGAGGTAACATCCAAATAAAAAATAAAAGAAATTGTTAAAAAATTATATAGTACACTATACAAACAAGGAAAACCAGGAGCCCCTAATACCATCTTTGAAAATAGTATGAATGTCCCTGGGGAAGACCGAATTACGACCGAAATGATGAAAGCAGGGGAAAGTACTACACTACAAACTATCAAGATACTCCTCAATAAATTTCTTACAGATGGCAAAATACCAGAAACGTGACAAAACGCACAGGTGATATTCCCATATAAAAAAGGAGATAAATTAAAAATTGATAACTATCTGCCTATAAGTTTACTACCTCATCCTTATAAACTGCTGACTAACATTGTAACAAATAATTACATTAACAAACAAACTAGATGACTACCAGCTATCGGAACAGGTTGGGTTTCGGAAAAACTACAGCACTATCGAACATATATAATCCCTCCGACCATTACTAGACAAATGCAATGAACATAACGAACGAGGGGTATTCCACGAAAAAATATTATGTACACTAATTCCCAAAATTGTTAGTAATTCCTCTAGTTCCATACTAATTCCCTAGTAATTGTCCTAATTCCTTACTAATTCCCCTAATTCCCTACTAGTTCCCCTAATTCCCTTGTAATTTTCTAATTCCCTACTAATTCCTTAGTAATTCTCCTAAATCTCCACACCGATAACTAGTAACACCCTTAGTATAATACTAGTTATTCTTAGATAGTAACACCAAAGTGACAATATTAATATCTACTCTTCAATTAAATTAAAAAATTATAAGTAAGATAAGTAGATCTAGAAGATGTATGTTGGAAATAGCGGTCAGGATTTCGAAGTAAACCAATATTTATGTGGCCGAAGTTTCGACAATTTTATTTCGTCATCCTCAGGATTCTGAAGATAGGCAAACAAATATTGTTAAGTCTATACATACAGACTAAGTATGGGTCATTCCTAAAAACGCTAAACACCAGTCATATAATCGCTTAAATGTACAATTAGCTATCGTAGTTATAACTCGATATTTTTTGTTTATAATGTTTTGTTTGTTTATGTAAATAACCTTGGGGATGGCGAAATAAGATTGTCAAAACGTCGACCAGATAGATTTCAACGAAATTTCTTCAATCTCCTGACCCCAATTCTCAAAATGCTACTTCTACGTTAAACTACATGATTGTTAAAACAAAATGTTGAAGATACTTAGAAATTGTGGAAATGTTTGCAATAATACCCCATGAAAAATGAACATTTTATTCAGATAAAATACAGCGTGAGAGTGTATATCTACGGTTAATATTGAGAAGGTCTAACCTTTTTAATTCAAATGGCCCGATTCCAATTAGATTGATAGGACCGTAAAACATTAAATCTTTATGCGTATTATCAACGTCTTCCTTTCGATACCAAATAAAAAAGTTTCAGTCCTGTTTTGCTGAAGACGTCTGAAAAAATATTCCAAACTATCAACCGAATCGGAATCGTTGAGTGCCATATATGTTCTTCTAAGTCAAGGTTTGAAGTCGAGTCAGTGTCATTTGTTTTATTCCTGTTCTGTTGCTTCTTGTTGGTGATTTTCGAGGTTGAGGTCAGCTGTCTTTTTTTAGTTTTCTTATGGGTTTATCCAGAAGTGCCGATAAGTCGCTTCAATCGATCGATACTAACTCTTGCGTTTGATCGATTCAAAGCCAGCAGCATAAATTATTTTTTAATTATTGACGAGTTATTATGAACGATGAATTTTATATATGGTGATTTTTCGAATAAACGTTGACTACCCACTTTTTCGGAAAAATATTTCAGTCATTGTTTCAGAAGAAGTTTAAGTTGAATTAACAATTAATTCCAAAAGCATATCATCCCTATTATTTAGATTTGTTTTTACTAGATCTCTGTCAATTTCGTTTTCTTCATTTTCGACTTCGTTTTCGCCCGCAGCGTCGTTCTTGTTCGTGCCTATCATGTTGTCCTTTGTATGGATACTATTCTAATGAAATTTCAGGAAAGGAACATGTGTGTATTTCCAATCATTGTCTTTTGCATCAATATCAAGTTGTTTCATGTAAGCTAAAGCATTCTGAAGAGCTTTTTCGACTTCGGGCTTTATATCCAAATTACGTATTTTTTCTTGAGTTACTATATTTTTTCTTTTATTTTTGAGCCTTTTGTCTTCCCTTGGAAAGGTAAACGTCTCCATAAATCGTTGGTGGTACCCGTATTATTCATTGTTTTAAACCTCTCAATTTGATTCAGCATGTTGTTTATACTAAAATTTATTACTGTGGAATACGTGGAGGTCATTGATCTGACAGCCTTAAATAGAGATTGACGTGTTTGATGCAATCACAGGACTGAACATATTAAGTTTTAGTTTACTGCTTTTGAGATTCAATATAAGTTTAATCAAGGCGTATCTATTCAGCTCAATGCAAAGGTAGCAATTGCTGGACCAGAGTTGTATGTTGTATCTTGTTTGGTAGTTTACGCTACCTCTAATACTGGCTCTCCATATTCTAGTAAAAGTACAACATACCAGATGTGATGTAATCTGGTACACAATTCTATATTGGGACCCAAAGAAGACGACTCAATATAGTGCATATGTTAAGGTAAGCCACAGCGCCCTCACCCTGTGGATCCACATTCAATTATTTTCAAACTACACATTTTTTGTATACCTACCACTATTTTTCAATAAATATAGGTTTTAAATTAAATACTTCTGATTGAAAATCCCTATTTATAGCAATAATAGAAAAGTAAGATATAGTTTAGTAATAGTTTTTTTGAGTAAATAAATAAAATGAAAAGCCGAATAGATCAGTTGGTAGAGCGTTAGGCTGGCATAAGCAAGTCCTCAATTCGAATCCACGGTGGGCGTAATTTTTCCACCTTGGCGGTTGATATCAAGTCCGATGAGACTAGGATGACTTGATGTTAATTTGACGTATTTCTCCTTACCAGGGTATGGACAGATCATTGTCCCCTCTCGCTCTAAAGTACTTTTGAATAGAATATATACTTTTTCTATTTGTTCAGTTGTACGAGGCTGTGCTGAAAAGTACCTGGCTTTGGTGCTAATGGAGTAAGTGAGGCCCGTGTAACCAATAGTGCAGCATGGTTAACTATTCAGTAACGCGCTTGCACAGTAACAGAATCGTACATGCGAGAGTTTTCATTTCACGCATTAATAAACCAGACATGGTGGTGCATGCATCTGCCCATATCTGTCACAACGGGTCTAGGACAACTCGGCGCCGCCATCTCGGCGCGGGGCCAGCTCGGCGCCAGCCAACTCGGCGCGAGGCCATCTCGGCGCCGAATTTAAATTCGCAAACTACAGTGTGCACTACGTAAGAAAATTATTATAAACAAATAATAAATAAAGTGATCGCCAAAAAGCTGGCATCAAATGGAAAAAAATTATTTAGAATTTCTTGGAAAATCAAACACTAACGACCACAGGTAATTGCAAAGTGATTACAAATGGGCCAAACAAAAGTTGTCACATGACTTCCGTTATCAGTAAAATTTTACATTTTTTTAAAATAATTACAAAACATGCATTGAAATTTATTATGAAATAAAAAACTTTGTTAAAAATATTTGTCTTTTCATAGCAGTTTTTGTTAAAAGTAAAATTCTTTGATATGGGACCTAAACATATAAGAAAATGTGAGAGGTCAAAGTTGGCAGAGGATTTTGAAATTTTGGTATAGAAGCCTACATGTTGATTCTAAACAATTTTTCACATATAATCTCATAAGAGCATTAATTCTTTCCGGACATTTTTTGAGTGCGTTCCAACAACGTCGTATTAATTTGCCTGAGCGGGACGCGAGGGGCAAATTAGAACGTTGTTGGAATTAGGGATGGTAAAACCTGTTCCGCTAAAGGATCAAGTGCACCTGATCCGACTCCGACTCCGAACTAGGTGCAAGAAACTAGGTTCAGTTCCGCTTGTGGTCACCGGGATATAGCAGGTCTCACCAGACGCTGGAGCGGTCGGAGTCGGATCTCTAATGGGCCTGCACCTACAGTCGCATGTTATGACTCAAATGTTAATGTAGCGGACGTGATTTTGATTTGAATCCGACGGCTCCGGTCGGAAGTTTTTGCTGGGTCGTCTATTTCAATTGTAAAAGATTTCTTTGATTGCATTAGCAGGGCATCAATAAACTATTACAATTAAAAATTATGAAATGTTTTCCGTTTTTTCTATTTATACCTTACAGTAGCCTACATGGTCTATGATTTTGGCACAACACACGAGGCATTGCCATTACGATTCCGCAATTCCGAATCCGAATCTGAAATTCCTTGCGTAGATTATGCAGTTCCTAGTCAGTTACGAACGATTGCGAAGCGCAAACCGCGTCGATCCATTTCCATTCCGATTTCAAATTCGACGTCTTTGCAGTCCGAGAAAGAGGAGCGATCCGATTCGCTTTGTAGGAGCATTGATTAATAACTACTTATTTAATCAATGGTAGGAGCAAGAGTCCGGCATTCCGTTCCACAGTTCCGCCGCTCCGCGCTCCTCAGTGCTGGGGCGGTTTGGCTTAGGTGCAAAACGGTTCGATTCCTTGAAGGAACGACGGATCACTCCTAGGTGCGAGAGTCCGGCATTCCGTTTACAGTTCCGCCGCTCCGCGCGCTGGCGCGGTTCGGCTTAGTTGCACAGAGGTTTGATTCATTGAAGGAACGCCGGATCAGGCGACCTACTCTTTAAGGAACGCTGAACCAGGTGCACCTACTCCGGCAAACGAACTAGGTTCAAAAGAGTAGGTCCGGGAATTGACAACCATCCCTAGTTGGAATGCACACAAAATAATTTCCGGATATGAATTAATGCTCGAATGCAGATTCGGTAAGAAAATCGTAACGACACAAACCCTAAAAAGAAGTAATATCTACCTACAAAAAATTTCCAAGAAATTTTCTTGTTGTCTTGGTTACTGCTCGTGAACTAATTTTTCTATTGGTCATTAATGAGTGTCGTACGATTTTCTTAATAACTTTTTGTCGTATTTTCTACATAAAAGGCACACTACTCTACAGTAAAATAGGTTTTTTGAAAACTTCGAAGGCATACTTGATTTTTCAAAACTGAAATGCTGTTCGAAATACGCCTTTAACCAAGCAGGGCTGAACCCCAAAAAATGAAAATTTAAATCGAGAATTTTTTACCTTAAGAGTCGTTTCACCTATCCGGGGACACACTGTATACAGGGTGTCCGGGAAATACGTGTACAACGAAGGACCACAAGTTCCTTGGCCCAAAGTATGAAGATTTAACTCAACTTACCTATACAGGGTGTCAGGAAAGTCAACCGTGTCACTTCTGGAGATACTAGGGGGCACTATATGTAGTCGAAAAGTTCTAATCCATTTTTGACTTAGAAGCATAGTTTTCGTAAAAACGAATGTTGAAAATGAAAAAGAAAAAGTTGAGAACTGCTGTACTTTGCCTTAAATTGGAGGCTTGACGCAGTGTCTTGAGATAGGCTGGGAAAACAATTGTCACATATACCGTCTACATACATAATTTATTAGCTTTTAGAACACTTTTAAAAAGGAGTTTGATAATTTTAAATCCAACAATGAAGACAAAATATCGACGTACTCACAGACCCAACAGCACCAGAACACCATACACAAAAAACATATCAGCATACTCCTGCACGGTATATATTTTTACTACAAAAGTCAAACACGCAATTATTTATTACATTGACATTAATTGACAAAAAAACATCAAAAACACAAAAATGCAGTAGGTACCATACAGCGGTTCACAAAATTTGCGGTACCAATTTCTAAGCCAAAACTGGATTGGGACTTTTCGACTCCATATAGCGTCCCCTAGCATCTCCAGAAGTGCCACGGTTGACTTTCCTGACACCCTGTATACAAAGTTGATTAGTTTAGCCGCTAAACGGGGCTGCGCGCGCTATTGCACGGTCTATTCTATTCAATTTACCACCATTTTTAGGCCTATTACGTTGGTCCATCTCCAAGGGGGCCCTTGGGGTTCAGCCCATCTCCAAAGGGGCCTCTGGGGCTCCGCCCTCTCCAAGGGGCACCTCGGGGCTCCGCCCATCTCCAAAGGGGCCCTTGGGGCTTCGCCCCTCTCCAAGCGGCCCTCGGGGCTCCGCCCATCTCTAAGGAGACCTTCGGGGCTCCGCCCCTCTCTAAGGGGTCCTTCAGGGGCCCGCTCCTCTCCAAGGGGGCCCTCGGGGCTCCGCCCCTCTCCAAGGGGGCCCTTGGGGCTTCGCCCTTCTCCAAGGCGGCCTTCGGGGCTCCGCCCATCTCTAAGGGGGCCGTCGGGGTTCTGTCCCTCTGCAAGGGGGCCCTCGGAACACACACGTCTGGATCGTTCTCTTTTATTATATAGACATAGAGAATTGTCCCTCGTTGGTTTAATTGCTCCTGCAAACACCAGAGGCGCTGTAAACGTCGACAAAAACTAACAGATGCGTAGGATAGGTATAAAAGTTCAGTGATTTGTGCTGTCAACTCAGTAAATTAGTAAAACACTAAATAATATTTTTTTAAATATTTTCAGTTATTCGTTACAAAAACCTAACTCATTCGGGAAGAATTTTCCCGAATTCGCACAACAAAGTGTTCATTCGGGAAAATTACGAACTTGTTAGGTAAATAACTATTACTGTAGAGCAGTGTGTCTTTTATGTAGCAAATACGACAAAAAATTATTAAGAGAAGTTGTTTAGAATCAACATTTAGGTTCCTATACCAAATTTAAAAATCCTCTGCCAACTTTGGTCTCTCACATTATCTTTTATGTTTAGGTCCCATATCAAAGAATTTTACTTTTAACAAAGACGGCTATGGAAAAACAAACATTTTTCAAAAAGTTTTTTATTTCATAATAAAAAAAATTGTTAAAAATAAAATTCTTTGATTTGGAAAATACACATTAAAGAAATATTTGTCATATAAAAATCAATTTACCTAGAAAATGGCGTTTTTCAAAATTGTGTAAATCCAAAAAGTGCTATTTTTCGGAATTTAAGCAAGATTTCAATGAGATTTTTTATTGTGTGGTAGTTTTAGCTGACTGAACAATCTCAAGGCCAGAAAACTTTTTTTCGTAAAATGTGTCTCTATCTTGACTAGTAAATGCATGCTTCGTAATTATTTTTAAAAAAACGTAAAATTTTACTGATAACGGAAGTCATGTGACAACTTTTGTTTGGCTCATTTGTAATCACTTTGCAACCACCTCTGGTCGTCAGTGTTTGATTTTCCAAGAAATTCTCAATATTTTTTTTCATTAGATGACAGCTTTTTGGCGATCACTTTATTTATTATTTTTTTATAATAATTTTCTTACGTAGTGCGCAATGTAGTTTGCAAATTTGAATTCGGCGCCGAGATGGCCTAGCGCCGAGTTGGCTGGCGCCGAGATGGCTCCGCGCCGAGTTGTCCCGGCGCCGAGCTGGCCCCGCGCCGTGATGGCGGCGTCGAAGTGGCGGCGCCGAGTTGTCCGGCTTCGTGTCACAACACCCTGACGAAAATCGACCAAATTGGCTTCGAATTGTTGTTCCCCAGATCTAACCCCTTCGGACTACCACCTCTTCCCACAGCTGAAGAAACAACTGAAGGGTACCACGTTTGGCTCCAATGAGGAAGTCATCGCAGCTACGGAGGCGCTTTTGGAGGGACAACCGTCCCACTTCTATTTGGACATTTGGAGGGGTTAAGAAAACTGGAGAAGCGTTATGATATATGTGTTAGCTTGAGGAAGGAGTACGTTGAATAAAATATCTTTCATATTTCGCTAGCATCTTTCTTTCTATGCAAAGCCAGGAACTTTTCAGCACATCCTCGTAGTAACAATAACTAAATTATTGACACTGCTAAATTATAGGTTATGTTTCATCGTGATTCGCGTATATTGCAGTGCGGTAGGTGTAAAAAGCTTCATTATTGGTTAAATAAACTTGATAACAATTCCGCCTAATTTGTTTGTACACGCTAAGGCCCATCACTTTTCCATCATGCAGATCCTGAAATGTAGCGCATAGCAAATAGTTTTCTTTAATATAATACGATAAAATACCTTCTAATCTTTTTTTTCGGAAACGTTTATAGATATATCAATTGAAAAGTAATGCCAATGTGACAAGCATTAATTTACTATGCGATTGAAGAAAGGAGGAAGCTATTGTGTCCCCACTCTGTTAGTTAACAGATACGTCAAATTGACATCAAGGCACCCTAGCTAAGACCATTGACATTTGGGCACCAAATTAACTGTGCTCTACTTAGAACCACAAACCTAAGAGTCAGAATAACAAGGTCAACACATCACCAAGATACACACCTGACACAATGGTTGCTACGAAAGCACAAAAACCGAGCTCCAACTTTGTAACTCGGAAACTAGGCCAAGCACCAACCTTTATACCAGTAGGTACAAAGCGGTTACTGATAATGCATGCATACATACATAAACCAAGTTCAATGTATACATTTAAACATATAACAATAATAATATAGATTGAAAAGGTTACAAATAAGTTTCAAATACCGTTTTTAAATGAAGAATTGTATTGTAAAAAAAAATCAGGGTCGCCGAATTAAAAAATAAAGTAAAGCATTATTTTCGGAGGCACGGTACAACTATAATCCATTTAAAAATCAAATGTTAAGTTTGACATTTAAGTGTAAACGTAGTTTCATTCATAAATTAGGAACTATTCCATAGCCATACTAGGTGAAAATAAGTTTTGATCATACTATAGTTTAAAAGTTTAAGTTTCTAATAAAAGAAGTTCACTTTTAAAATAAAGCAAATTCTTTATTTCGTTCACATTTTTGTGAAAAATTAAAAATAACTATTTTCCTCTTGTAAACTCAAGCTGGCATCCGGGGGCAAATCGTATAATTTTGCTACGATTTTTTTGACTTCAAACTATGCCGTTCTAGGCCACGACCTAACGAAACTTCATGTCTAATGCGGCCCTGGTTACAAACCAGGCTATTTCTTGCTTTTAAAGTATCTCCTACAGCAGAGCCTACTTTATACAATGAAACATAGAAAATCGGGTACTTCGTGATCTAAGAACGCTTCTAAATTTCCAAAGCTGGGAATTTCGACCGCCGAGTGGTGCTGCAACTGGGCAATCTCCTGAGCTACGAATTGCCTGCACGTTTTCCCGTTGATTTAGAATCCCTCGTTGCGCGAAGCTGTCAAGTGGCGCTCCCTGCCGATTATGCTTGTTTACCGTGGCATGCATGCATTCGTAATGTGCGCAACAGATGCCGCTGCGTAACTCGCTGAGCAGCTCTTCTTTGATTCGGATTCCCATCCTTCGTCCGATTTAAGCAAAGTAGGCAGCCCCGATTACGGGTTTTATTTCGCCCCTGGGATCCTTCGAATCCATTTATGAGTTCGCGAGGGCTTCGCCCTGCGACAGGAAGGACGTTAATAATGAATCGACCACGGCGCTCGGTTTGTCTCTTCGACGACGCTCAGCGTCGGGCTGACATGGGGCAAAAAGTATTATTAGTTCCACTACCACTATAAACGCACATTCATAAACATCGAACATTGACACGTATGTTTCATTTTTTTAATATTACAGAAAAGCAAGAGATACATGTATAATATCGAGTTATTAAACGACGCAAATATGTATAAATAGGTTGATAGAGACTGTACTAGTCCAAAGATACAAAAATGAACTAATCAGTGACTTTAAAAATAACAACTTCATTGAAGTTGGTACTGTTAACCCTCAATTGGTATCATGGGGTGTTTCGACACCCCAACATCCTTATTATCATAAAACTACGTATTTATAATTTAATTACAATTTGTTTAATGTATCTTACTACTTAGAACGATCCACATACCAGTGTTAAAAGTTCTTTGAAAAAACGCCATTGGGTGTCCAACAATCACATCATACCAGAGGCCTTTTGTCCTGGCTGGTCGGTATGCCTCGTTATCTAAACGAAAATAAATTTGTGCGGCCTGGTGGTAATACGGACGGTGATAATAAAAAATTCGGAAATGGCGGTTTTATTACAGAAGATGGTGATATCACTGACAATATTATTACTATTGTTATTATTATTATTACTATTTTGTTCTCTTTTTATCTCAGTTTTACAGCTGATTCTGTAGTTAAAGACATGGGGTGATTGTGTAATTACAGTTAATTAATTAAATTGTTAGAATTAGTGTTAGTATTACTATAATCATTATTATTATGTTATATTTTCCCACATTTCGTGGTTTGTTGATCGTATGAGAATAGTCTCTACCAAATCACATGTTATTCTATTACTTCTGTAGAAGTTGACTATTGCTGCTGTTTCAAGTATGATTGATATTATTATTATTATTATTTAAATCTAAATTTTCAGTTTTCTACTAGTAAATCCTAATAGCTGAAAGGATTTATTCATATTATTATTATTATTATTCCCTTTTTATAATAGATACTGTAGTTACAATGGTATTAATAGTTATTTACAGTACAAGTAGTGTTATGTGGATATTACCCACTAGAAGAAAAGTTTGGCTCACGAGGTCGTAGGTCGTGTGGGCTAATTTTCTCGTGTGGGTAATACCTCTTAACACCACGCTTGCGATACAAATAAACTCACAAATAGTCAGTTGTCTGTAATATTGATATTGAGATTGTTAAAATCACTATAGTTTTGCCTTTATTGAGAGCTATTCAGTGGCGTAACTTGGTACCCGCAGACCCAGCGGCCGCGGGGGGCCGTAAACGTGAGGGGGCCCGAAGGGCCCCCTGATTTTAATTTCTTTCATTCAATAAACGCAAGCAGGAAAACATCCTTCTATTTTTATTTTTATCATAATAGGATGTCCACGAAAAAAGCAAAAGTAGTTTTGAAATGCCCACCTTTACCTTCATATATGGGACATAGGGTAATGACATTGGCAAATTTCCTGCAGTCGTAAGGCTAATTTGAGTTCACTTAATCCACCCGTATTGTAAGAATTCTATAATTTAACAACGTGATCATTAAATGTTGGATTTATGGATTGTTTTGACGCCTATCCTTATCCTCATTCTGTTAGCAGCAGAATTGCCAACTGTACCGTAATTATCTTATCCGTAATGCGTAAGATACTTTACGAACTATAATCCCGTAACTTGGAGAATAGTGAAGTTTTGATTTTTTTCAGTCGACACCGAAAGGTAAAAGAGCCTATAGATTATGAATGAATGAATGAATGACATTAGACATTCACGTTCATTACGCTGCGCACATCCTCAACTTGGTGATTAGTGATACAGTTAAAGATGTAAGAGTAATTAAATCTTTTTTTGTTACTGTTCAAAACATATACACATTTTTTGGATTAAGAATAAATCGGTGGAATCTTTAAAGTTTCATTACCGCAATTAAATTACGTTTTAAATATTCTAATAATTTCATATCAGACTAAAAAGGTTAAAAGAATACAGTATTAAATTACAAAAATTAATTTAAGTATTAGAAAGATATCAAAATTATTAATATGCATTCGGTAAAGAAATGAAGTAGAATTTAAATTCAATTAATTGATGCAATATAAGAAACGGAACAATTCTAACATAATTTAATTATTAGGTATCTGAAATAAAGTGAAGGATTAATAACCAATACCTATTCGAGAAATATCATTCAAAATAGTGGGGTTAAATGGATGTGATACAGATTATACAGTGTTGGACTTATAAACATAACATAAATATTTGCAAAACAATATCATTAAGGACATAATAATAATTATTAGCATGTAAAATAATTTTGGGCAAAAATAATGTAATACCTTTGTAACCGGCTAAATTTGCTTAAATAAACCCTTTATAAAAAGTTTTAATCTGTTTCGAATGTAAAAAGCATATGTAATATAGTTATAAACAAAAGCAATTTCTGGAATTGGATAAAGAACTAAGTTTAATGTCAATCAATTACATCATACGAATTGGATAGCAGGGTATAGTTTTACTGGAAGTGGTTTACATCGAGTTTGTTAGCAGAGTGAGCGTCTTGTGGCGTGGGCAGAAGGTTTTTCATCTGCTGGAGTTGTAATTCGCAAAGCTTGTTATTGAAGTGACATCTTGTAACTTGCATCTAGTCAAGATTCGTCATACCAAGTTGTCGGTGGCTTGGGAATCTTGGAAGGAAGACTTGGAAGGCGTTTGCTGCTGATCAGTTTTTGGCAGTTATGTTAGAGAGAAGTGGTAAGTCCTTTGTCGTGTTTGGCTAGGAAGTTTTTGCGGTTCCTGATGTTTGGTTGAGTTCTTACTGGCATTTGTCTGGACGTTGGTTGGGAGATTTCTGTGAGACTGCCGCATTTGGCATTTGGCATTTGGCTTAGTAAGGGAAAGTATCGAGGTCCATGGACGGGCTACAGGTATGTATGTAAAAACTGAAAGAAAAATACAGAGAGAGTGAAGTGAAGTAATTTTAATTTGATATTTGTTGAATGACAAGTAATGTAACGAGGAGAGGTATTTGTAATTAATTTTGCACTTGCGTGATTTGGAGTGACATCGGCAGACGTACAAGTTGTCACGGAATTAAAAAATAAATTTTCAGGAATAAAAACAGTCTTGATTATGAACGCGTCTAACCTGTGTTTTTAGTTAAGAGTAAATGTTTTCTATCTGAGCTAGAGATATTTAATAATGTTATTAATTCGTAATTTTAAAAGGGTAAATGAGTTACTTAAATTCATTTTAAAAGAGAATTCATTGAAAATAAACTAAAGTATAATAAAAGTCAGGCATAATAGCTAAAGAATAGTAAATAGTGTTATAACATAAAACCATTTACATACATAAATACCATTATAACATAGTCAATTATAACAATATATTACTGCTGCTGTTAATAAAACAATATTAACGTAAAAAAGAAAGAATGCAATGAGGAGAGAAGAATCCTAATCAGCATCGATAATTTTGAATTTATAATTCTTTGTGTTTTAATGAACAAAATTTTGGGGGAATTTCGCATCACTTCAAAAATGCTACCGAATCCAGACACGTATTTGATGAAAGCTACAACTAGTATTAGAAACCTCTAGAATATTTAATAGAAATATTGAAGTGTTGAATTAGAAGCAACCAATTTAGCCAACAACTGGAGCATAAATACATAATTTAAAAACAAACGCACACCGAAAGTTAAAAGACATTTTGACGAACTTTTGGAAAATAAAAGATTATCGGATTCTAATAAGTATTTTAAAGTCAACATTTTTATAGAGCTTTAGATATCACAATAACTCAGTTAAGTCAGAGATTTGAATCTATGTTTCAAACGGCAAACCTTTTTCGTTTTTTAAATCCAAAGACTTTGTGCGCAATGACTGAGAAAAATAGCTTTTCCAAAGCAACAGTAGCTTTTCAAATATATTATAAAAATGATATTTCACCTTCATTTCCTATAGACATTTTTTTCTCCTGAAAAAATTCGTATAATGTAGATAAACTAGAAGAGTTTAAAAGCGCGAAACAATTTTCTAAGTTTTTAATAGTTGATAATCAAAATGTATCATCAATTTTTCCTGAAATTGGGACAGCACTGTTATTATTTTTAACATTACCTGTTTCGGTCACTTCAGCTGAAAGAAGCTTCTCTAAATTAAAAATTATGTAAAAAACAGTAATCATCAGGAAAAATTGGAAAACCTTTTTTTATTGTCCATTGAATCGGAGATACCTGATAAAATGGAATTGCAAGAGGTTATTACAGATTTTGCAAACATTAAGGACAGAATTAAGATACTGTTTTGTAGTGCCTCATCTTGATTATATGTATTATTATTATTACTGATTTTTTTACCACTTGATTTTATTAAGGACCTCTAAGGGACCCGCAGAAAATTTTCGCGAGAGGGAGGGGCGAAATCTGAAGTTACGCCACTGAAGCTATTGGATAACAGTACATTACGCAACGAGTTTAGAAAAGTGATGTTTTATTGAACAAGTATGGCTGTTCTCTGAATGTCATTTTTTGGCAGTGGTCTATTATGATATGTTTTCCGAAAAACATATCATAAGTATGGCTGGTTTGAGTACGAGCGTTAGCGAGCACTTAAACTTTTCTAACCCGTTGGGTATACTAATTTATCTATTCCAGTAGGATAAGTAACACATTACGTCACTCACTTGACACAATTTCCATTAGGTAATGTAGTTCATTACACCACTCAGTTATGTAATGGCTTCATTGCCTAACTGAGTGATGCAATGGCTTCATTGCCTGACTGAAATAGTGTCAAATGAATGACATAATGACACTTCCCTATTAAAATATTTTTGAAAATGACAGATCTCACATTTCTCTTAATGCACTTTATTCAATTTTAGGCAGTTGTAGATAAAATTTTCTAGAATACATGTGTGATAATGCATCATTAAAATACTCGTGTGCATACATAACTCGTGCTACTCACTCGTTTGTAACTTACACTCACGTTAATGATGCTCTTATCCCACTTGTATGGTAAACAACTATTGTCGCTTTTTATAAGAAATATAAAATATGAAATTTTTATGTAAAAGTGACACTTAATGCCAAATCATAACAAAGCTGAGTAGCACTCGGTTCTATGCAATAACAAATAATAAGCAGCTCCAGTTGATGTTATACGTTTGGCAGTCTTGAAGTGTATTGTTTGTGGCACAGTGAGTCTATGTAGTTCGAGGTTAGCAGGTTAGGTTTTCCGTCAGTTTTGAGACAGGCTGACGCAAAACCTAACCTTGGTAACCTCGAATTGGACATAGACTTACAGTGAATGTAGAAATGTAGTGCATTACCAAATGGTATGGGATACAATTATTTTACTGTATAAACTGTACAATGTTACACAAAAACCTCGAAATACCAATCGTTACTAATAGATGTGAAATGCTCTCAAAAAGAGAACTGCAATGAGTAGCTATTTATGTTTTATCTGAAAATGTATGTTTTATATAATATTGTAACAGGAGTTGTAAATTTGTAAAGAATTTTTGGAACACCTAAAGAAAATTCAAGTTTCATTTTTTCCCTAGAAAACGTATACTCTTTCTGGTTTTATTATCTAAGTTTATGTATTAGACATACTATAAATAATTAAATATATACAAATACTGATTTTAACTATGTATGTATGTATGTATGTATAATCTGTAACCTCATTTACCTTGCGGTGTAGAGGCTGGTGCTTTATGTGCTTGCATCTGGCGGTACAATGCTCAACTTGCCCCGGATTCGGGATACAGAGTTGGAGCGCGCTTTTGGTGCTTGGGCAGCAACCATTGTGTGAGTTGTGTGTCTTGGTGATGAATTGACCTTGTTACTGTATCTCTTAGGTCTGTGGTTTTGAGTAGAGTACAGTTAATTTGATGCCCAGCTGTGAATGGTCTCACTGAGCCCGATTCTAATCGCCAAGGATACGGAAAAATTCCGACCCCAGCGGATTCGAACCGAGGAGTTGCTTAATGCAAGCCTGGAGCTTACCCATCTGCGCCACGCAGCTTCTATCCGATTTTAACTAAAAAGTATATATTGAATTTGGAGTGCCATAACACCCCACAATATCAGTTACGTTCGGTGAAGAAACGATACCCATTGAAAGACACAAATCTCCTAATTTATAGCTCAATTTCAGCAAAAATGTATGGGTTACCCAAAATACCGGTTGTTCCGTTGCGCCCGATCATCAATATCTCTAGATCAAATTCTACCACTTATAATTTATCAAAATTTATTGCAAACATTCTCGCTAAAGCTTTCAATAATCGTACTAATTATAACACCAGTGATACCTTTGAATTTGCTGACAGATATGACAACTATCAATTACCTGACTATTATGTTATCATTTCACTTGATGCAAGATGTAATCAATGATATAATTGAGCACAATTGGCATTTAGTAAAAACTCACATTAACATTGTTTGGGCAAACACTCACCCATCAACAAAATTTTCACACTCAGTGAAGGCGAAATGCTCATAGAAAAAATTACCTTTTCATAAGACCCAACACAACACAAAACAGAAAATTTTATACAAAATTATTACCTACGGCGCATTTGGGTTCAACTTTTTATTACAGTTAATTTTCTACAATGATTTTTGGCATTTTAATGGTATTCAAACACCACAAAATACAAAATAGATATGCACATACAACGGAGCAGTACAACAAAAAATATATTGACAACATTGTCGATTTTTTACAATTAATACCGTCTTGATTATCAATTATAGAGGAACAACAACGGACATAGAGCAGCGTTTTCACTTTAATAATAGATTTCTGCAGAAACAGTCAACGAACATACTTCGTACATTGTAAGTAAATAGGTAATATGTACCATTAAAAGAAACGAAAAATAATACGGATACACAAAATCAGATAAAAGCTAAACGTAATACATAATACCGGATGGATAAAAAATTAACTCTATTTGAGGCCCTATAACTCCAGTTACGGTGGAGATACAGATCTGAGGCTTTCAGTTCTTGTAAAGAGTAAAAAATTATGTAAATTTTGAGTCTTCATTAAAAAATACCAGAAAAGAACTTTTTAAAGAACACTGAAGAAACAATTACCTTTCAATCCTACTGTTGAAATATGTTGTTTCTTACTTGGATATAGAATGCGTTTGTTTTGCTCACTCACATTTATAATTTTCGAATTTTATTGACACAGTGTCAGAATTTTTTCAAGTTTTCGTGATTTGTTTATCCATTTCCATAGCAACATTTCAACGCAAAAGCAAAGAACAGTAGGTATACACTTGTTATTAGACTGCCATTGTTCAACTCGCTAGCGCTGGTGTTTAAAATGTCTAGCTCATTGAACAACGCAGCACTTTCGTAACTTGTAGTGTAATATACTAAACCTTGTCGTGCATATGAACGTAGTTATTTTTGCAATGGCAAACAACTTTATGTGAAAGTTAGAGCTTTCGTCGCTAGAGGTGAAACTGCGCGTTTCTATGATTAAACAACAGTTTGCATGCAAAAATGTTCTTATAGTCCAAGAGCCAGCAACGGATTTCTTACAGTATTTTTAACAAGTCTGTAACTGTTATGGAAGGACCCTTTGAATATACTGAGAAAGGAACCCATAGTCTGCCAAACCTGCGGTGATGGTTTTAGCCCCCTTGCATCCTTGAAGGGCGGAAAAAATAATATGTCAAAACTGACACAAAACCTAGGAATAATATGTTGGTAACACTGTAAGTCTATGTCAAATTCGAGGTTAGCAGGTTAGATTTTGCGTCAGTCTGTGTCAAAACTGACGGAAAACCTAACCTGGTAACCTCGAATTTGATAGAATTACAGTGCCACCAACTTATTATTCACATGTTTGAATTTCCACAGCCCGCTAAGGATCAGTTTTTTTAACTCTTGGTATTTTACAGTAAATGGTTAAGTTTATTATGCAACTTTATGTGAATCTGGGGTAAACTTACCACCCGCGAAAGCGTCTGTCAATCTTTTCACTTACATGATATATGATTACCTTTAACATAGCAAAGAGCCAGACTTGTTATTATACTTTTTTATTATTATTCTTTTCCATCCTTCAAGGACGAAAGGGGGTCAAAACCACCACCACAGGCTTGCCAGACTTCGGATTTCCTTCTCAGTATATACAAAGGGACCTTGCATAACAGTTACACGCTTGTTAAAAATACTGTAAGCAAACCCGTTGCTGGCTCTTGGACTATTACAACAAAATTAAGTATTCTAAGAACTATCAGGTTTTAAATTAATTCGTAATTCCTCCGTTATCTAATGTAAACTTTTTTTTATATCCGAAGAAAAAATAGCATTTACAACTTGCGATGAAATGCGTTTTTTTTTCAAGTGAAAATGCCCCAACAATTTTTCAACTTGCGAAAGAAACTGTACTTTCAACGGTAAAATATACTATTCGAACCGTACTTAGCTAACTATAATTATTTTCATAATACTTACTTGTTAAACGTTTTTTAAAGGACTGCTTACTACTACGTAAGCAACCTCTGCTCAACCACGGCCTGCTAAATTGTGTGCCAAACATCAAAGTGACGTTTGTCACGTGCTTACAGCCATGCACAAAATTGGAAATAAATGACATTTATAAACAACAGTTACAACGTCCAACGCACTCTCAATCATTCTAAAACGTTATTACACAAATATAGCATTTTGATGAAAATAAATTAAAAAAGATAAGTATGACCGAATTGTATGTAGGTATTACAAAGCTATTGTACAATACACGTCCGTTAGGGCCGTTACTGCCTCGCCAGTATTATTCAACTCGCTCTTCGAGCTCGTCTCACAAACTCTCTGGCTCGGCCGTAAAGGTTATCCTAACAGGCTTCTACTGTAAAATACTATTACATATCAAGTCATGAAAGTTATCTTTTACTGGACGAAGGAGCATATTGTACGCGACTGTAAGGCCGACTACTTTTAAGCTCCTGAATCCAGCAGAATGACTTTCATGACATGATATTGTAACGATCCTGGGGCTGGGCCGTCGCCCCAGAAATATGACTCAGCGTCCGGTGCGACAGCATTGCAGAACGACCTTGGAGCCAGCTGCATGAGACGGAGTGAGCCAGCCTTCCCGAACATTCCAGAAACGACCTTGCGCGTGACACGTCAGAGTTGCCAGAAAGGTCGAGCGAACTCGAGACGTTTTCCAGAAGGAACTATCTGGCAATATAAATACACGCCCGCAGGAGTTCTAATTCAGTTCGAATTCGGCAGCGAAGCGCGTAGAGCTCCTATATAAATGAACCGTGTGTATATAACCCTAGTGAAATAAATAACAGATAAATAACCATATAAATCGTTAGTGTTTAAGTCGTAAATAGCCAAATAAATAATTGATGTTTAACCAGCGCATATAAATAAATAAATTTATCGTTGTTAGAAATAGTGCCTGTAGTTCGTTAGCTTAAGTAATTTGTGTTCTGCTTTGTTAATTCGTGTGTTTGTAAATAATAATAATTAATAGTTGTAAATAAATGTTTAATACAAGAAGCGTCGTATAATTTTTAAATAGCCCGAGCGTTAAAACGTAACAATATGTATAAAATTTTACCTGAAATCGTCAAGAAAGTCAAACTAAAGCAAAAAACCAATTCATAACCTTGAGAATATAAAAACGTCATTTTGACAATCCTTTAAAAAATTATTGATAAGGTCTGTAATAAACATTAGATTTCTAGAAAGTTAATCATTATACGACTAGTACAGTAATAGCAGTCATGTAAGAATATTACTGTACACTCGTGTATTGATTAACTTTCTAGACTCAAAATAGCCTTGGAAGTTTAACTTTCTTGAAGCTTTTGTCAAATTGATGGAATTTATTTTTTATAAATGTGGTTCTATTTGAAAATGCAAATTCAACAATAGATCAAACCATCGCTGTTAAGCCAAAAAAACACTTCAGATATAAGCATTTGTTTCATACACGGAAAACAAGATTCTGAACTACTAGATTTTGTGTGTTCTAAACTAAATAACCACAATAATATGGGATGTGACAACACATTTTCGAAAAATTTAAGTTTCTTGTTTCGATAGTTTTCACAAAATCATGAGAAACTCGACATTCGTAATTTTTAATGTTGATTCTGCAATAATCGAGAGTTTTAATTTAATAGCTGATTTCTTAAGATCTTAGGTATACACTTTCGTGAGTAAAGCAGCGATATCAATATAAAACTAAAACAGGGTGCCCATTTTAAAACTCGCAGCCTGAAATTATGTAAATAGACACAGTGCAGGTGCAAGCCGACTATAATTTTAAACAAGTATTCCTATAATTATGATCAGAACAATGATATTAGTACTCTGGCGGTTTACTGATTAAATTTCTTGTCATTGCATTATGTGTTGTCTATTAAAAAAAAACAAAATAAGCACCCTGTATAGTATATTCAGTTTACACTAAAATGCTAATGTCATATACAGTTTTTCTCGGAAAGTGTTAAACATAGGGAAACTAATATTGAGAAATTATTATTCAAGTTGTAAAAGAAACACACTGTATACAATGCTAGGCTATTTACAGGTAAGGCCAAAAAAGTGGGACAGTTCTACATTAGCAGTTATTCTTTCTTTATCAACAATATTAACTTCTCTCCATTTTTGTGCAAACTGTATCGTTGACAAATTGTTGACATATCTAGAATTACAACTACTATGCTTTTTTCAGTAAATTTTTAAAAGCCAACAATAATAACTAAATTAAATTTTTTTATAAAAGTTGTACGACTGTTTTGCGGTAACTGTTGCAAAATATTTTTTTTTTATATAAAATGATAATTTTTACTTAAAATAACCACCGTTAATGTACATATAGCGCAGGTTAAAATTCCAAAAATAATAGCAGAAAAAATAAGATGTTAGAAAATTATGGGCATTTTAAAGCCGAGCATCCAGACCTAACACAGAACCAAATTCAGCTGGCAACAGTCGATTGTGGATTCTGATGTGAACCAAAACCTCAAAATAGGTAGAGTTTGACTTTAACTGGTCAGCCAGCTTCACAATAGAATAAACATACTTACACGTACGACATAGTCACCTTAGCACGACCTCCTATTGTACAAAAAAGAAGTGAACAGAGAATATACTTCAAGATTCTGCAATAGGCGGACTTGGGTCCTAGCAAGCAGTGTCCACGTTAACAGCTGAGTATAAGAGCTCTTTGTGGATATTTAGACAGTCTCCATTTTGGAAAGAATTGTATATAAATTCCACTTAAATTAACTATGTTATGTTTTTCAACCAGGAGGAGTAAATAGAAAAGTCTGTATCAGACTAGAAAAATTACCAAAAAAGACACTAGACAATTTTGGCTGTAAATTGGAATTCCAGTATCTACAGGGTGTTTCAAGAGGAAAGGAAAATATTTAAGGAGGCAATAGTTTGGGTCATCACAAGTAAAAAAGTTCATATGAACATGGGATCTAAGCGGCTTCGTTTTCGAAATACAGGATGTTGAAGTTTAAACAATTTTTTTTTCTGAAGAATGTGGAAAACGCCTAGAGGTATTTTAATGAAACTTGGTGTAGGTTAGTATTTCATAAAGTGGCATTGTTTGGTCAAAATAAATTTAATTTGTTTCTACCAGTGGCGTGCATGGGGGCCACCTCAATTACCTTATTTTAGAAAAATCTGGTACGCCACTGTTTTTTAACCAAACGTTTTGTAGCTATTGTAAGATTATTAAATAATATTTTTTTAAAACTGTCTTAAACTGTATTTTGAAACCGAAGCCGTTTAAATCCCTTTAACGTTAAATGAACGAAATTCCTGTTACAGATTTTTCCGTTTTTCTGCAAAAGGCTTTATTCTATCAACAAAAGAGAAGATACATCTTTTGTATAGTTTCAATGGACGAAGCTAAACAACTTGTCGTATTGTCTAAAAAACAGTGGCGTACCAGATTTTTATAAAATAAAGTAACTGAGGTGGCTCCGATGCACGCCACTGGTGGAAATCAATGTAATTTATTTTGACCATACAATGCCACTTTATGAAATACTAACCTACACCAAGTTTCATAAGAATACCTCATGGCGTTTTCCAGATTTTTCAGAAAAAATATTTTTGTTTAAACTTCAACATCCTGTATTTCGAAAACGAAGTAGCTTAGGTCCCATGTTTGTATGAACTTTTTAACTTGTGATGACCCAAACTATCGCTCCCTTAAATATTCCCCTTTCTTCCTGAAACACCCTGTATTTTACGATAAATGTAGAATAAACAGTTTTTTTCAGAATAATATACTTAATTAATTGTTTGTCTTATTTATATAACAATTTTAAACAGCAAATTGTTCATAACAAAAAAAAACAAACAAACTGTACTATATTCTTTTATTTGTCATCAGAACTTCACCTTACATTTTTTATGTTATACCTTCTACGATTATGGATAGATTTTCAATATTTTGTAGTCGCTACGGGTGTAACTAAACACAGCTATAGATTTTAGGGCAACAAACTTAAAACCTTTCTCTTAGTTAAAAAAACATGTGTTTTCTTAGTAGCCAATAAGAGACGATCAAACAATTTTCCCACTCAGTAAGAAATTCTTAGGAAATGGCTTGCCTCCCATTCAGTTTATGACAGAACCAGCAGTTTTTAGACCGCTTGGTAACAGTCAATCATCTTAAATTGTTATATAAAACCAACAAATTCTTCCAATCGTTGGTATGAAACACACAATAACGCAAATTGTACATCAAATTAATGATAACTTAATAAAATTAAAGAATACTCTTAGCAATAATGGATACACGAAGAAACTTTTTAACATTTGGCTATTCAATACTTCACATCAAAACTTACATAAAATCAATAATAATAATTTTAATAAGACAAATAAAAGATATAGGAGATTTCCTTATATCAAAGAAATTGACTCAAATATTAAAAGTCTGTAATAATAAAACTTCATAATTGCAAGTTATAATAAGTGGTAAGGAATCAAAATGTTTCTTTGAGATTTTATCACTATATTGTTAGCACTTGGCAACCACCAAATATGTTGCTTTAATCAAAGTGGTATTCAAAGACGGCATTCAAACTGTCGTGCGTCAATGTGTATGTCATATTTAGAGATCGAAATATATGTTGCCCACTATTACCAAAATATGCAACTTATTTTTTTTTAAATTGCAGGAGATATAAAATAAATGTTTGTGCATATGCCATCTAATTTACTCTATGGAGAATTAAAAAAATAAATGTCGAGTAATCATGAACTTATAATAAAATTCGAAACAAAGGAAAATACGTATTTAATGTTTTGTTTTGCTCATTTTAATAATTCTTACGATTAACGTCAGAATTGAGCAATTACATTAAAACAAATAGACAAAACAAACAAAATTCTTAAATTACTAATCATCATAAAAGCATAATGCTTTTCAAAAGTCCTCAACAAATTCACCATTCAAAACAAGACGTTTTCTTCATTACTAAATTCGATATTTCTATAACAAGGGCACTTACTTCTCACTTTTGCATGAATTCTCACAAGTGTTAATTAATGCCAAATATTTATTAAGAGTCATTCCTTGCGTTAAATTGCGTTAGCGTAATACGTGTCCAAAACAATAGCTTGTCACCTGTTGTATGTATATAATTCCAAATTTTTAGACACATTTAGCCCACTTTTTCTAAGAATAATTATGTAATTGTTTTCTTCAAATATTGTGAGGCAAATACCACATTCTCATCTTAAGCAATTTTCGTCAAAAAAAAAATTAACTGTAAAATTTCAATTTTGTACGTTTTTAATAATATCCTAAGAAATGCATAAATGATAAAATATGCAGTTTGCATAAAATCCGATCACTAATCATATTTATCACGTAAGTACGGATACAAAATGAACCGGTATTTATAAAATTTTCCGCAAAATGAATTTGGGGATCATAATTTTACTCGAAATTGTTGTTATTCACTATTTGTTGTTTCCCGGCAACGTCCCTCAATAAAATTTTAAAAAAAACAATTACCGACTAAACCATTCGCCATTGATACATTATCACAAATTTAATTATTTCCATTAGACATATAACAACCAATGGGTCAGAGCTGGGCAGTAATTAATTACTTTTTAATTAAATTACTAATTAAATTCCTTTTTGTGTATTTGCCTTGAAATTGAATTACTTTTCAAAATGCGGTAATTGTAATTGGGAATTGCCATTTTTGTTTAAAAGTACTTGAAAATTACTTTTTGAAAGTAATTAATTACTACATTCAATTACTCAATTACTTTTGTGTAATTAAATTACTCTGAAGTATTTAAATTACTCTACAAGTATTTGAATTACCTGTGGTAATTGAAATTACTCGAGGTAATTGAATTACTTTGTAGTATTTCAATTACTGAATTACTGACCTCGATCGGGTATCGAACTTTAATAGTGGTTTATTGTTTGTTTTTAACTCGGCAATCTGATCGCGGATACTATGCGTCAGATTTGCACCTGAAAATTCCCTTATCATCGCTTCAGAAGGAATGATGTTTATGTCACGTATTTGCCATTATTAATCGCTGCGAATCCAAACCGCAGTCTTTGCAATACTTAGCAAAGTCGACAAATCAAGTCCTGTTGGCCACCGATTAGGTTTGTATTCTGGACGCTTAATTTACTTTATTTCATACTGATGTCAAAAATGACATTTTTCGGATTATTTTTGGTACAAAAAATGGAACATTAAAATCCTAGTACTTTAAAGTAAAATTTTAAAGTTCAAGTACTTTAAAACTTATTTATTGTACAAAAAATGGAACATTAAAGTCCTAGTACTTTAAAGTAAAATTTTAAAGTTCAAGTACTTTATAATTTTACGTCAGTTGTTGACATGAAATTTGAAATGATTTACAACTTTTTATTTAAAATTCATTAAACTTGCAGTATGAAATAAACCGTTGTATTTACCACAAACGAAAAGTGTTTTTAAAGGTGCTCGCAAGTAATTCCGTCTTCGGCTAACGCCTCGGACGTAAACAACTTTCTCGTCTTTAAAATGCCACTTTTCGTTCTAGATAAATAAACTACTATTTTTATGGTGTGAAGTACCGGCTCGTTTGAAAATTTTGTTCGTGTTTGGTTATTTTTTTAAGTGAAATTATAAAACAGACGTTCACTGGATCGGAAATAAGACTACCCAAAAGGGTTCTACTTTTCTCACAAAAAACATCTATTTTACAGATTTAGAGATAAAATCAGCTAATTTAAATTTTTTTAACAACGCAAGTCAAAAATGTTGTCGTTTTTTGTCATTACACATAATTAAAATTATCTTTATTTAAAAATATCCTTTACGTTTCGCTAATTCATTGTTAGCTTCATTAGAAACATTGGTTTAAAATATAGGACGAAGGGACATTTACTATAACAATCTGTAAAATATAGGTATAGTCAAATTTATACCCATTCGGAGTCACGTGATAATCTAGTAATTTTACGTATGTCGATTCTTAAAAATGCAATTTTAGGGAAATAAATGACATTCCGTTTTGTAGGTTATCCTGACATATGCCAATTTCTAAAACAAGGTTGCTACGGGTTTATTCTCTTATATGAAATCAAACTGAATTTACAGGTTAAAGAAAACATAACATGTCGTAAAATGTAAATATAATAAAGATATGTCAGCTGCTACATTAAAAACCTGCTGCGTATAGCAAATTTTAAGTCAATTTCTGTGCATGCATATTCTGTTATAGAACATTGCCATTTGAAGCCTATTTCCTTGCACAATCTATTTAGGGAAGAAACTGAATGTGAAAAATCTCCAGATTCTTCAACCAAGCAATTTTTAGATTTTTTATGGTTACAAATTCTTTAGCTACATACATTTTATATACAGTGTCTTGACTGCTTCGTCGACTTCCGTTTTTGCATTCTTCACTTTCTGGCTCATATTTTCGGTAAATTGTGCTCTCCGAGATATTTAACGCAAGAGAAGCACGGCGAACAGCGTTGGAGGGTGAAACTGTTGATTTACTATTATTAATATTGTACTCTTCATAAAAAAAACGCATAATATTCAAATTAATTGTTGTGACTGCTCGTTATACCGCATGTCCAATGGTTTCTTTTAATTTCCAGTTTTCGGCTCAACTATTTTAGATTTTATTACCCTTATCTCAATAACTTACACGAAAAATATAATTTGACAGATTAGAAACGTCAAATTTTTAAAATTAATTTTATGAATCGACATGCCTTTTTTTCAAATTTCTTCCATTTCATCTATTTTACTAAAGATGAACAGAGACAGACAAAAGTCACGTGACTCCGAATGGGTATAATTTTGACTATACATATTAGTGTTTGGATTTGTGAAAGAATAAGTATCCTCAATTATGCCAATTTACCTGTCTTTTGTTTCCAAAAAGTTTAAGTAGTTGGAATGGTAACATCGTTTATTGTTGATGCGATCTCGTTAGATAAAACATTCTTAGTTTTCATAGTTTGTAGCTGTTTTTGTATCTGCTGTACAAATTTTTATTTCAATCAGCGGTTTTCAACTAGGTTTATCAGTCGCCTGTCAACTTTCAACAGTCCCTGATCAATACCAAATTGATATTTTGTTTTAAAATTTCAAGTTACCTAATACTTTTTTGATAGCTATTTGTATTACTAGGGAGTAAAATGTATCATTCCCTCCCGCGGATGTAGTTTAATTCTTCGGCTTTAGCGAGAACAGTACCTAATCAATTGTAATCATGCAAGGGAGGAAATTACGTTTTAGTCCAGAGTTATACATTAAACACTTTTACATTTTATGATGTGACAATCTCTTGTATTCAGCTGCATTCAAAAATATTTAAATACGAAAACCTGGAGGTTAGTTGATTTATTATTAATCACATTGCTTCTCGTCTCTAATGGCAACGGTGTTCAATGTATTATATTCCCTCCTCCTGCCATTGGAAACCGACCAGAGAACCAAACGTATATTTTCGGGAAACCCCTAACAGGCGACAAAAAATGTTACTTTTGTATATAGGGGTAAAAATATTTTCTAACTAAGCAAACAAAAATTATTCAAGTTGCGCCAATTGACTCACCACGTAGTGTTCTACAAAAGCTAAATAGAAATTTGCTGTGAAACAATTCAAAAATCCAATGCTCCACCCTGTATACTTAGTTATACAGGCGTATTTAATAGTACATTGTTCTACAAGTTAAGAAAAGTGAGAGTTTTTCATGGTTTAATTTACGAGCGAGCGATGCAAAACGAGTGGATTAATTTATTACGAACATGGAAAAATTACTTTTATAACATATTCAGCGTGCTATTTTTTCTAATATAATTACAAAATGTAGCCAAAATAGAATTCGACATTTCTTCATATTAAAAAAAATTTTTTTTTTAAATCGGCAGTGAAGAACCTCGAGATAGGCAGTGAAGAACGTCGAAATCGTCAAATAAAATACGAAAAATGGGCAGTGAAGTAATCCATTGTTTTACGACTTTTTGTAGGCGGCTGGACGATAGGTAAACGTCAACCGACGTCAACATAACCTACAAAAGTTGGTTAAAATGTTGTAATTTCGCAATTTAAAAAAACATTGTACCCCACGGCACTGGAAGTTCCTCTTTATCCCTCATGTGGTTTATTTGCTTTGGCCCTTCGGGCCTCGGCAACTAAATCCGCAATCGTGATAAAAAGATCAACTTTAGTGATAAGCTATGTGGAAACTAATATAAAAAAATATATACATTTGAACTTTCAAGTCCCTATACCCTCTTACTGAAGGGACTTTGTACTAAGGTATATTAGGTTTAATCGGTTTATTATAACCTAAGGAATCTATGCCAAATCGGTGTCGCATTTTTTTGGGACACCCTGTATAATTGTTATCCTTGAATTTATTTATTTACTTACATCTTACTTCAAAACAAACTAAAAAGCAACTTGCAAGAAGGTTCTACTAAATAAAACTACGTATATGACAATAATTTTTATTGAAAGTAATTGAAAAAGTAATTGATGTACAATTACAATTACTAAGTAATTGGTAATTGAATTACTATTTCCTGTGAGTAATTGAATCTCTGGTAATTAAATTACTGCATTGAGCGGTAATTAGTAATTAGTAATTAATTACTTTTTAAAAGTAATTTGCCCAGATCTGCAATGGGTTATACATTTCGACCAATAAAATGGTTAAAAAATACACAATTGTCAAATGTTATCAGTAATAGTGCATTAAGAGCAAATGATTTTGCCGATAAACACGTTTTACGAAAGTTTTTTTTCTTTTGGCAATGTCACAAGATAAACTAACTTGATCAAATTCTTGATATGAAGGCGGGAGAATTTGTCAAAGTTAGTTTATCGAGGGACATTGCCAAAAAAACAGCAAATCTTGAGTAAACATTTTTCGAACCAAATCATGACCCCGAAATACATTTTGTTGACTATTTCCTAAATATCGTATCGGCATTCAATAAACATGACATTTATACTGATGCGCAGTGGCAGTTTAAATGACCTTGTTTAAATACTATCCTGATTAAAACAACATATTTATTGGTTGCCATGAATACAAGTGGTAAAAAATACTGATAAAATGCCAAGGAAAAATCTTACTACTATAAAAACAAGCGATTGGTTGAATTTTGAAAAACCATGGTATTTGATAATAAGAGAGATGGCAAATTATTGCACCGTGCCATACACCCTTAGTGCAAAATTTTGATATTAGTAAATCTTTACTAATGTCATACAACTCAAACTTCCAAAAATGACCTAGTCAAAATATCAATTATTATCAACTTAGAGTCGTGTTCTTATTTGGTAATAATTGATATTTATACCTCGTTAATGATGTTTCCGCTACTTAGTCAAAAATTTTCCGATGAAAATTTTGGGCTTGTAATATAATATACAGATGGCAGATGGCAGATACTTTCTAAATCCGAGCTATTATAAAGCCTCCCCTTATTTCTTCCTCATAAACATGAACATAAACGATGCAGTCTCTACGAGTACACAATGGTCATATGGAAATGTTTTGTACGGTATCAACGATAGCCAAT
The DNA here is from genome assembly GCA_940337035.1 of Agriotes lineatus. Lineage (NCBI taxonomy): Eukaryota > Metazoa > Arthropoda > Insecta > Coleoptera > Elateridae > Agriotes > Agriotes lineatus. Next base: position 37,557 of record CALNHX010010096.1, read on the forward strand.
AAATGTCCACGCTCTTAATGCTGAAGCTAGCTGCTTGAATATACTCTTTAAGTGTAAGTGTGGCTTAGTACAGCTCTACTTTCGGTCGCTTGAAATCAGCTGACGCGATACGCCAGCAGGATGATGCAAGCGCTTCTTACTGATGTGCTAATTCAGCAGGTAAGCGCCCGTTGCTTTGAGCAATCTGTTGCAATTCCTTCGTAATTCGCTGTTATGATTTTGCTCCCACAGTTTCCTCAATCATGCATTCGATCGTGGGAATTATCTATTTGAACTAACCTTGCGATACTTGCTCCAAAATGGTCTCGTGGATTGACAAGATCGACTGCTTCTTTGAAGCTAGAATAGCGGCATTCGGCTATGAAAAATTATCTGTATTTCAATGTTGTTTCCAAGGTGGATATCTGCCCTCTAGGCTGTATTTCGGCTCAAGAATAATGAGGCGCCGACTGCTCTTAACGCAGGCCGACACTTAAACTCTCAGAACTTTAATGCTCAGCGTGGCGTCCTTTTTAATTGAACGAAACGCACCGCTCGCATGCTAACAAGCGACTGGTTCTCCGCGCCTTCGTTCGCGCACAATTAGCTTTGATTCTATTAATAGCCGCAACGACTGCATCAGCTGGTTTGCGCGCACAATCTCACGCGCAAACCACTCGTGGCATGTTTTAAATGCATAATACGTTTTAAGCTAATTATTACAATGTAGGAAATATAATCTGGCTTAAATCCAGCAAGATGATTATTAAATATCAAGGTGACAGGAACTAGCCCATTACACTCGATGTTCTTAATATAGTTGAGATCCAATAACCACGCTTCTAGGCCATAGAGTAATGTTAAGAACACATAACAAAACAATATATTCGACAACGTACGTCTAGATTGATTACACGGTTGCATTTTATTGAACACAGTATGTGAGATCCCAGGCCGACATCGAGTTTCTTTGTTTTGATCACAATCTTGCTTTACTGTAAATTTTAGAAACAGGAGTTGGTACATATCATGCAGCCTCCACTGCCGATTTTTTTTCTTCTGTTAACTTCTTGTCATTTTAGTTCCAGTAGAGATTGGTAATTAATCTGATAGCTCTTTGGTCGATATTTTTGTTAATTAAAAACACTGTCGAGGGAATTTTCGAAATTAATGAAACAGGCATATAGAACTTGATTCATATCTTTTAATAGTAAGTGAGGTTTAATTCATCACGTGGATACTTTAAATTTGAACAAAACGTCTCGTACATTTTAATATTTCAATAATTATTTGCCTCGTTTGCTGGATCACCTACCTTAGTAAACATAAAATTCTCATAATATCCCAGTTCGCGGTTATGAAAGATCACTATCTTCAAAACAAGAAGCTGGTATCCCCTATAACGTTTTCATTCTAAAACTGACTTCAAAAAACGCATAAATAAAGCCAATTTGTTTTCAGGTAAATGTTTTGACTTTGGAGCACAAATAAAAACAAAACACAAAAGAGCAAAGACAATAGGATCAAAGGCTTAAACAACCTTCGTGCGAGATAGCTACGGCTAGTCATATGTACGTTTAAACACATACATGAAACATCAATAAAAACGTATTCAAAGAACGCTGAAGGAATTACGTTTAGAAATAACAACTGTTAAAATGTCTTAACAGAGTCCTAACTTAACGCCTACCGCAACCGCGTTTGTACATATTCAAATCGGGCGCGAACTACGCACCTTAGCACATTCTTGCACGCTCGCAAAAGCTGCTCGCAATTGAACGCAAATCATAATAGTACCTGAAAGTAGGTTTGCAAATTCAGTAGGTGTGCTTAAATGGAGCTTGCCTTACATTGCGCCATCTAAGCTTCGGATGACGTGTTGCGTAAAAATAATTACAACTAATGTAGTTCGGAAAAGTGCTAACTTCTCTTATCGATGTGTCGCCTCAACAACGTCTAGCTGACGTTACAACTTCGTGAGGAATGCACATTTCAATATGGCTCAAATCAGCTTACTTCCCGGTGTACTATGGAAATGGCGTTTGTTTGGAACGCAAAACACTTATTCTCTGCCCTTTTAACTCCTTCTTGTTCTTCTTCATCTATTGTAAGAACCTGAATTCTCTTGAGAGACAGATTTCCAGATGTCTCTCCACCTATTACGTGGTCTTCAAACTGGTCGGCGGCTTGTTGGTTGTCCTTCAAGTGCAATCCAGGCTATTCTGATCTTTTTTTCCTTTAACATAGTATCGTAATTCTCTTTTTCTTTGTTTTACAGATATTGCTCGTAAAGTCCACATTTCTGCTGTTGTTAGCATAGATATTCTTGGTTCTCCTTGTGTAACTTTTAACTTGTAGGCAATTATTACATACTTCAGGCTTTTAGCCTCTTCTATTTGACTAGGACCCTTGGACGACTTTGGCACAACGCACTTCTGGAGCCGTTCGTTAGCGCTCGCCCTCAGGCCAAGCACGCAAACGACTTCGCACTGTCAAGTTCTCGACACATCGTGATGTACATGCTCCCCGATGTAACGCCACACTCACGAAATTCAAATGCTCAATTCACAAGAGTGGATCTATGCACTTTTATAATTCTAGAATACACTTCCTAAATCTAATTAACTATACTAACATATAGAAGAAACCACTTTTTAGTATGAAAATAAGCACCAAAAGCGAGGAATGTTAGATAGTCTGTTTCAGTCTAGATATTGCTGGAACAGCACGTTTACTCTTTAGCGTTACTGAGGTTTTTATTTACTTTCTCTTTTGATAAAGTTTTGACGTGTTTATTTAAAATTTTTGGTAAATGAGTGTCTTTATTTGCCATGGCATGTTGCCTGTTCTAATATAGTTTTTTGTAGTATATAGTAGTATATAGTACTACATTCATAAATAATTACGACATTACAAATACCGCCACCTTCTTTCTAACCATTGCTTCTTGTTACAAAATTTAAAAAACTTGTAGACTTTATAAACATGACAAAAGGTGAACAAATAGAGTGTTAGTGTACTTATCAATTCTAAATTCTATTCTGGAGTATTATTATGTTTCGCCCATAAAATAACAAATTTTGGTGCATCTCTCCAACGCTGAGAACGCATTGAAATGATAAAATTGTTTAATATCTTCGAAAACGGAGCCTCTATTAGCTGGTTGCAGTTGGGGTTTGCTTATCCCCCTTTAATGGCCGTTGTATAACTTCTTTTATTCTCCGATGACTTTGTAATATTAACAGTGAAAATAAATCTGCATTGTATTTCAGTCAGTGACCTGTATTTTTGCCATGCGAATTACTTCATTTTCATTCATGGCATTCGCAGCGGTCTGTTTATGAAATCTCTTGCCCTACTCATCGCTGCAATACAAGTTTGCTGCAGCAGCAAATGCTGCAAAACGTAAAGTTTCAGGAGTTGCACGCCATTAGGAAGCTTAGTATTTTTCTTTTTCTGAAAAGAGTTATTGTTTGGGTTGGTACTCTCAAGGAGGAGTCGGAAACTTTCTTCTTTTTGTTGCCTCTGTAATGCTCCATTTGGGCAAAAATTATTATCATTAACATCTAGTTCAACTGAACTAATGTCCAGGTTTCAACTTTTAAGAAGTTAGAACTTGTATTCTTTATGACAACATAAGCATTGCTACTGCAGGTTTTCTATTTAGTGTGAAGTGTATAAGACACGTTCGTAACTTCACATAACCAAAGACAATTTTAGTTTAAAAATATCGTTAGGACAATGCCCAGATCAGGACCAGCAATAGCATTAGTCCTGTAGTATTAAATCTACATTGCAATTCTTTTTTACAAAATGAGAAGAAATACCTTCAAAACAACACACAAATATATTACGCACTGTCTGCTGAATCGTAAAACAAAGTAATACAGATAAAATGTAATTAAACAGTTATATTTTAAGAATTAATTTGGAAATAAATTGGTTCAAGAGCAACTGCTAATTGCCTACTTCAAACGTCCAGCTAAGCTGTACAATCCAAAAAGCAACATTATAACGAGGTTTAAAGATAGATCGAAGTGACTTGAAAAACGATGTGCATAATTTTATTAAATAAACTCTAGTTAGAAGTATAAACTACAAGCGTGCAAAAATAAACTAGAGAACAAAAGATAATGGAAAACCAGTGCAAATTCAAAACCAATAGCGAGAAAGTATCTATAAGCAACTATCTAACAATAAACGAAATTGTAATGCAAGAAAATTAAAAACCCACACTGTCTCGACAGAACTAGTCGGCCCTCAAATATGCCCATGTAGTGACATGTACTGACGTTAGCACCTGCACAAAATTCAATATATGCATAAACAATATGCTTGATATTTGTACGCCGCTAATATGCCACAATCGGCACTTCAGTCTCCCGTACGCAAGACCTTCACGATTAACAAAATAACCCAGTAATGCGCAGCTACGCGTACAACCAAGTCTCACGCAGCCCTTCTTAAATGACTCCAGAAAATAGTCCTGATAAAGAAGCCCAAAAAGGTATAAAACCAAGATTTAGGTTGATAAAGACAATGGAGTCCAGCAACTCACCCATCCAGCTCTAGCTGGAAAAGCCAAAGGCTTTCTGAGCCTTACCTAAACAGCCGTCAGCCAGAGAACGCATTTCTATCGGAGCCAAGCAGAGCGGCCCACCGCACCGATCGAACTTCCCATTGCACTGAAAAACGAATCGTCACTAGTCCGAGATCTGGATCTGGCCGAACAAGCCCTCCAGAATCGTAAGATGCACTTGAATCCCTGGACCAAACTAGAAAAGCCTAAACTCTAAACCTAACAGCGTATTTATCTGTCTTTTTGGAAACAGCACTTATAAATATCTCTTCGAAACCGACTGCCGTCTTATTCGTCTAGTCCGAGATCTAGATCTACCCGAACAAGCTCTCCAGAATCCTAAGATGCACTTGAGTCCCTGGACCATCGTAGAAAAACCTGAACTCTAAACCCAACAGAGTAGTTATGTGTCCTTTTGGAACCAGCACCTACAAATATCTCCTCGAAGCCGTTTCCTGTCTTATTCGTAGCTTGCTGGAAGCAGCACCTAAACACGACTCTTAAAATAGCTCTTAACTGAATCCCGCGGCTTTCCAGGTCGTTACTTGATGTTTATCTACCATTCCTGTACTCCTACGAGCCAGGGCTCCGGATAGGCAGCGAGAAACATGCATATTTCTGCATGATAAGGGCTTAACAGGCGGATTTACTGCCAGAATTAATTGAGGGCAGAACTTATTTGTTACGAGAGCACTTTTCTGCAAGGAAAAAACAAAAGACACTAGAGCAACTAAATTTAACCATCTAAGATCAATAATAACACAGAATGGAAGACTAGAAGACAAGGTAAAATAAAAATCAGGAGCAGCAGGTAGACTTTTTAATAGTACGAAAAACACGATTCCGATGAAAAAAAATAACAAGAAGCTACAGTACAAATATACACCATGGGTATGGGTAATCATAGAAAACCAAAGAAGAAATCAAGTAGTAGGGAAAGAAAAATATAAAGAAAACCGAATATGGACATGGTAATAGTTATTTACGTGACAAGCTTAGTAAATTAGCTTTTATGGGCGAGCCGGATAATATGCAGGGTGAGCGACGTAGGAGCGATCTCTTTAATCCGGTGAACCACAATAAAGGCTAATTGCAAGCGAGTAGCGTACAACGTTTTATATCCGCTTGCTGAAAATCCTTAGAGTTCATTCCTTAAAGCTGTAGTCAGGTTAAAGTATGAATCTTCACTATAGTAAATCATAAACCAAATATGATCTGTGATTTCGAAGACATTCACGATCATTGCC
>CALNHX010010097.1:0-43360 GCA_940337035.1 Agriotes lineatus
GTATAAACCGTTCAATAGTTATTTGCCAAGTAGGTAGACATGGAATTTTGTTTTTATGTTTAATAAAACTAAAACTCCCTAGAAACTCTTTCTGACACTTTGTCAGAAGCAGCTGTTATGTACAGGAGGCTCACGAAAGTGTCTAATTTGACATTTTGAGGTTAAACATGCAATGTTGCCAGTCCTTTCATACTTTGTTTGCCACTAGGCATAATATGTATGGACATCGCCGTCATGGATATCTATCTGTCAAACAAATTGTAGTACTAAAGTAAATATGCCAAAAGTCATTAAAGGTAACACAAAACTACAAATTACAAAGGCTTACAGGCATTATAAATCTGACAGGCCCGACCTCAGTGAAACTGAAATCTTTGCTCGGCTTAGTGACTTTTGGGATGCAAGTATTTATGCATAAAACTTAATTGTTGCTTTAATTTTCGGCTTTGTACTGTTTTAGATATCTGAAAGAACTATTAGAAATATTATGGGGCGGAACAATTTTTAAATTAAACCTTTTGGCCCACGACCTAAAAATGATACATACTATTTGCAACATACGCACTGAAGAAGTAGTTAACAATGCGAGACAAATTGTGCAAGAACAACCACACGTATCTGTTCGCCATTTAGGACAGCAATTAAATGTTTCATATTCAACATCTCATAGGATATTAAGAAGCAATTTGCATTATTTTTCTTACCGGTTGCAAGTGTATCAGGAACTGCTGCCAAACGATCCTCCGGTTAGATTGGAATTTTGTAACTGGTTTATCAATAATTTAGGAAATAACGATAATGCGTTTGAGAAAACTTTCTTTACTGATGAGGCATACTTCTATTTATCTGGCTATATTAATTCACAAAGTATGAGGATGTGGAGCGCTGAGAATCCCAATTTTTATGTTGAAGAACCGCTTCACCCACAAAAAATCGGGGTTTGGGCTGCAATTAGTAAAAGAAGAGTTATAGGTCCTATATTTTTTTAAGGTAATTGAGTGCAGTAAAACGATTAAATTTTATTTTAATAGTTCAAATTTTAGGTTTTCTAAATGCACAACCATATCATACTGAAATTTTGTCGCCGTTTTTTGAAGAGTTACGTGACAATGAATTACAAACGGGTTACGTACTTTCAATAAGATGGGGCATAAATTTACTTAAAGAGTTTTACAAAAACAGAGTTATTAGTCAAAACATGTCTACAGTGTGGCCCCCGAGGTCTTGTAACTTAACTCCCTGTGATTTTCTTCTGTGGCCATATTTAAAAAAAATCCATTCTTCAACTTCCACTGGACAATATTCAGCAGCTTTAACAAAGAAGTACCTAATGGAAAAAATAAAGAAATCAATAATAATGGCGTAATATTAAGATTTGAGAATAGAACGAGTTAAGGAGTTTACTTTCTTAGGAACATTAATCTCTGAAAACTTAAATTACACACAAGGAATTAAATCAAGGTTAATAAAAGCATCGAGATGTCCGGGCGCGTTAAATAGTATAATGTCCTTAAGACAAATGTCGCGAAATGCAAAACTACGACTTATAAGACTGTAATTCGACCCACAGCTACGTACGCATGTGAAACATGGACGATGAATGTGGCAGACCAAGATACGATAAGTAGGTGGGAGAGAAAAATGCGGAGAAAAATATTTGGAGGGACTCGGACGGATGATGGTTGGAGAAGACTTACAAACGAAGAGGTACAAAAGAAGTATGGAGAGCCAAATATAGTAGACTTCATTAAAGCTCGAAGGTTAATATGGTTTGGGCATATATGGAGAATGCCAGATGGAAGAGCTACTAAGATAGTATTGAAAGGCAGAGCGCAAGAAACTAGAAGAAGAAGCGACCAACGAATAGGTGGAAGGAGGCAGTAATGGAAGACATATCAAGGAAAGGAATAGAAGACTGGAGAAATAAAATCATCAATAAGGGACAATGGAGACACATTGTTATGCAATGGGCGTAAAGTGGCCTGTAAAAGCTTTATTTATACTGAAAAAATACATAAATTGTAATATTTAAATATTTTTGAATACAATTTATAATTACAATAAAAAAACGACTTTCATTATACCATTATGCCTACTCAACAAAGTATGAAACGTATTCAGAATCAGCAATTTGTCTTTCATGAAATTTATCTTAACCAATACTAAAAGTGGCACAAAATCCAAAACCAAATCTGGCAACCACGTTTTGTACATTAACATAAAATTATCATTTTATATAAAATGAGCATAACCTAACTTTTGTTAATGACTGACAGCATATTTACAGGGTGAAATTCATCACCCTAACATGGCCTCCTATCTGGCAAATAACTATTGAACGGTTTATATACACTTTTTAGTTAAATTTGTTAATACTTTTGAATAATATGCCCTGGCATGATTCATATACATAGTTTTGTTATAATAGTTTTTCATATCAAACATGAATCGTCCTCTTGGAGCATAAGGTGGAAATTTGGAATAGTCCAAACGTATGTTGACGGCGTAGTAGAAACTAGAGCCCTTTATAATACAAGCAGACGCATGTCGCACAAGTTGCATAAAACTTTGCATCACAGTACTTTCGCGTTTACATGTTGGTGGCCATGATGCAACCAAAATAATAACCCTACAACGTCAAACAGTTCACTCGTTGTGGGTTATATTATCTATGCTCGCTGTTCTAGCTTCTAACATTGTGCTTGAGTTGCCAACTGTGTTCGTTTTCCTGTGTCTTTTTGCCTTTCAAGCTTTGCCTCTCATATTCTTTATTAAAAATTCAGTCTATTTCAAGACTAAGGAATACTTTTTTTGGATATAAGGTAAGCCTAAAACATTGATTCATTTTTGAATGAACTATTTACGGTCTTTTCTGTTTCTCAGATTTCAAAATCTTCGAGCATGACCGGTTGTTCAGCTTCGAATTAGTACTATATTAAACGTATAGACATTAACGTATTTTCATTTTTTGAAAAGTAACAAATTTTTTGAATTTGCCGCTTTTGTGATGTGATTCAATATGGCTGACAAGCATGTTCGTATTATAGAGGTGCTTTAGTAGAAACCCTCCAAAAATAACCACAAGTAGGTTTATTTATACACATGCACTCTGTTCGTGTCTAAAAGACAATATATATTGTTGCCAACTTTTGTTTCTTTTAGAACATCTACCCTGTTTCTGTTGGGTCCCATTTTTGTCAAGGGTAAAGCCTGAGCTATATGCAAAGATAGACAATGTTTCAAGATGCTCACCCTGTATATATTTGACTGAAATTTTCTCAGTTTTATGCTAGGAAGGCATATAATGTGCATGCAAACTATTGTCTTCCTCCAACAAATAGTTTTTGAGTTATACCGGCAAGAGGTAGACAGACAGACAAACAAACGAAACTGAGAAAACCTGTTTTTCGTCATATCAGGATCCTGAAGAAATCTTGGCAGGTAATTTTTTCGTTATTACAATACTTCCTTCGTCTTTTAGACAAGGGAAGTAATAAAAGATTGTTTATTTTTGCTTTAATACAGAAATAGATAAACGTAATATTTTGCATATAGGTCAGGTTTTTACGTTTGACAAAAATGGGACCCAACTGATGCAGGGTAAATGTTGTAAAAAGTGCACAAATTTGCAACAATCAGCACGTCTTATATAAAGCGAAAATAAGAGGATGGCGTCGTGGCCCAACGGGACTAGCAATCGGGTCCGTCCTGGGTACGAATCCCATTGGCTGAATTTTTTATATTTGCCAATTGATGTAATTCAAATTACCAAATGTTTATCTTCATTGTTACAGTATTATTAGGAACTATAAGATATTTTACTCCTATGAGGTGCGCTCTTGCTCAAAAAGTTCCGTATAAATCCCTTCAAAGAGTAGTTGCATAAAGGTTGGTCACAGAAGTCTCCCCAATTTAGCTGTGTAAAATTATGTTGCTTTGTTTAAATGAGGTTTGCAGCAGAGATTATGTTTTTCGGTTTTTAGGTTAGAAACATGACCAAACACCTTGAAATGCAAAGTGCCATATTTAAGCAGAACAGGAAATAGAGGTAGTAATTTCTATGTATATATACAGTTTCAGTAATTGTGTAATTAAAGACATCTTTAATTAAGTACACAGATTGTCTCACAAAACTTTAGATTTTAAATATTTCTTCACATGTACTACCAAAATATGCAATACATCTGGGAACAGTAATCTATTCCGTCAAATGAGAGTAAATTTGTTGGACGTTATACAGGCTATACAACAAACTAAAAATTACGGACGGATAAACAGAATTGAAAAAACATGTGTGTCGTCATCTAGGGACTGAAAAAATCTCGGTTGGTAATTTTTCACGATTAAAATACTTCATTCGTCTTTTAAACGAGAATAAAAACGAAATGAAAAAATAAGTTCTATACAAACACATATTTAAGCAAAGCAAACTCTTTGCAGTAGTAATTATGGTAAAAATAGCCATTGAATTGTTTACATTTGTTCCACGTCTTTATTTTGTAAAATTTCTTCATATACACAGCGAATACTTATATAAAATTTTATAGTAGAGTCTATAATAACCGATATCAGTGATTTTGTTGGCAGTTTGAGAAATGCCTTATAATATTTATAACATGGCACGAAGAATAAACAATAAGAACAGTTATTTATAGTATTTAAATATATTTGTTGAATATTAGCAACATTTAGCCAGCAGTAAGGCTATTTCTTTCTAAATAATCAGAAGCTTATTAGGAGTAAACTACGCTTATTCCTTCAGATAGACTGAACATTTCTAATTTGATAAAACCTTCTTATAATTTTTAGCGTTGTTTTGATACTTACAAATTTATTTATTTATCCACAATCACCTTATAATTGAAGTTTTATACACACTTATGAACTGTCTAAAGTACCACTTTATCCACTAGTGGAATAATGAAATTACTTTATTCCACTAGTGGGATAAAACCATGTCACTTACTACTGCATTGTTGGTAGCACTGTCAAGCTATGCCAAAATCGAAATTTGTAGGTTAAGTTTTGCGTCAATCTGTGTCAAATAACAAACAAAACTTAACCTATTAACCTCTCGAATTTCACATAGACTGACAATACACTTCAGTACTGCCAAACGTATAACATTTGATCTTTCGGTACTTTCCAAATTGTCACTATGACTTTTCATGGCTGTCAATACAAAACGTATGTTTTTAAGATATATATTGAGTTGTTGGATAAAACGTTGTATTGCATTCGTGTTTAGTTGCGTCTTATCCACTTAAGAAAATTAAATTCTGGAACTGCGTTCTCGCGTTTAAACATTCTTGCGTAGATAAAACCCCATCAAAAACACTTTTATACAATAAATAACTATTACTCATTTAGCGTTAGGTTTTACAGTACAATAAATGTAATGGAACAAGTTTATTTTTAAAACAATTACAATAGTGTGAATCAATTCACTTCGAACTTAATGGTGCTGGTGAAAAGATCACCTTTCAAGATTTCTTCCCTAGATGACGAAAAACATGTTTTCTCAATTCCGTCTGTCTTTATGTATGTCTGCCCGTCCGTCCATCTGTCCGTCTGTCAATCTTTTGCCGGTATAACTCAAACACTACTTGTTGGAGGAAGAATATATTATGCATGGGAATTAGATGTCTACTTGACACGAAACCGCGTATGCTTCCGGTCAAATATATACAGTGCGGGCACCTTAAAATAATAGAATGTTGTATATTTTTTCTTTAACGCGGAAATCAATAACTTTAATAATTTGCAGATAGCTAGGGTTTTACCTTTGATAAAATGGGATCCAATAATATACAGGGTAATCATTGTAAAAAGGAAAAAAGGAAACGATCGCTACCATGGCCGCGCTCATTATTACAGATTTTTTATTAGCAGCAAAATGCCTTTTCGATGCAGTGGTATTTATTGCAATTTCCAACTAACTGGACTACCTAACATTTTTAACGCCTTAATATTACAACGTGTCACCGATTTATCCGTTGTTAGTTCAAACGTTAATACCCTGTTTCAAAATAAATGCCGGTTGAATTAATAGTTATTTAGACCAAAAGTGTTAGCACGCTAACACGAGTTGTCTATAAGATTTTTAAAAATTTCATTAAATATTAAAATCCAAGCCTATTTTGTATAGAATTTTATTTGCCTTCATTTTAGTCCAGTGCGTTGGTCAGTTCTGGTAACTAATGAAACCTCTGTATTTATTGAAATCTGTAATTTGTTCACGTCAAAATAAAACTAAAAATGAATAAATGAATAAATAATTTGTTTCTAAAATCGTTCATTCCTAAATTAAAAGCAAAGTATCATTTTTTTTACTGAGTGAAATAAAGTGGCACTTTACACCTTGATATTAATTTAAAAATCTAGTGTGATACACTCGTACAAATTCCTCTTACAGTGATCTTATAGTTAGTCAAAAATTTCATTTCTAATTTTGCAGAATTTGTCAAAAATTTTTAAAACTTGCAAATTCTACAAAAACGGTACAAAGAGTGAGTTAGTTCAGGAGACAAATTTTCTCTAAAATTTTAAGCTGAATTAAAAAATGTAATAATATACCGGGCGTTCTATTCAAATAGGGATTAATAAAAAAAATTGAAAAAAAAACAAAAGAAACCCATTTTAGAAGTATTCAACTGGAAAATCACCTATCTCACATCAATACACATTAAAAATGTAATAACAATGTAAAAATTGAAAAAAATCGTTAAAGCCGTTTTTGAAAAAATCGAAAAAAACTGAAAAATCACAAGAGTAAACACCCACTTCCGGTTATACGATTTTCTTCAAAAGCTTGGTATCGCATGTACATAGTATAGAAAACTTATATATGAAGTTTCAACGCCATACCTTTTTCGTTTTTGAGATATTCCGTTCACAGACAGACACACAGACAGACAGACACATACACACAGACAGACCAATGAACACAAATATGTTTTTTGGGTTCAGGGGACTCTAAAACGTGAAGATCTGTTGAAAACTCAATTTCGAATTTTTCGGGTGAATCCAATACTTCCTTTATCGTAAAAGGAAGTAAAAAAGCCTACTTTTTAAAATAAAATTGAAAAAATATTGTAAAGATGGTAATCAAATTATGTTTGCTCTATACAAGGTGATTCACGAGAAATAATGAGTCTGACCAAATTCTCGATGCACCCAACATTACATTTTCATAGGTCAGGTAGATTCCAAAGATTGATATGCATCGCGGATCCAAATTGTATTTTTTAGAGTGTCGCAAATTAAGTTGCGAAAATATAATGTCGGTTGCATAGAGAATTTGATCAGGCTCATTATTCCTCGTGAATCACCTTGTATAGCTATAAATACGAGTACTGTACTCTTAAATCGATTTTGATGTTTATGCTCCACTTCGTAGTTCGTTCGTAATGAAAATTTTCGTAAAGTTAATGAGTAACTTTTCAGCATGTAATGAGTGTCTACTATGACAGTATTTTAATTATAGCTATTAACATATCTAGGAATGTTATGATCATAACATCCGTGATATGTTCAATAGTTTATCGGTTGCTATATGGTTATGGTTGCCATGTAGGGTAATATTCCATTACCCTACAGATAAGTTATGTTCTAGTTACCAGCCCACTTTTGTATATGTAAACAAAGGCTTAATATCCTGAAACCGGTAAACGTTTTAATGCAAAAAAAATATTACAAACTTTTTGGATTTTTATACTCTGCATACATATAAGTAATAACAATTAATTTATCATGTAACTTGAAACATATTAAACTTAATCACTTACAGTCTATTCTAATCTAACTACAATGAATCCTTCATTTTGAAAAAATAGTAGAAGAAAGATATGCTTATAGTACCTAAGATATCAAAATACATTAAACACAAAATTATTGGAAATGGAATTAGGTCAATAGTGAATTAAGACCTATCTGAGAATGGTGGATAATATTTACAAAAAATCTGGTGTGATACACCCACACAACTTCCTGTTACAGTGATCTTATAATCAGCCAAACATTTGATTTTTCATTTTTAAGCATTTGTCAAAAATAAAAAAAAGATACGAATTCTAAAAAACGGTACAAAATAGAGCGTTAGTTGAAGAGACAATTTTTTTCTAAAATTTTAAGCTAACTTCAAAAATGTAATAATATACCGGGTTTTCTATTTAAAATAGGAATTAATAAAAAAATAGAAAAAAACAAAAGAAACCCATTTCAGAAGTATTCAACTGGAAAGTCACCTATCTCACATCAATACACGTTAAAAATGTTTGAAAAAAATCGTTAGAGCCGTTTTTGAAAAAATCGAAAGGAACTGAGAAATTATAAGAGTAAACACCTACTTCCGGTTATACGATTTTCTTCAAGAACTTGCTGTCGCATCTACATAGTACACAAAACTTATATATAAATTTTCAATGCCATACATCTATTCGTTTTTGAGATATTCTGTTCACAGACAGACACATAGACACACAGATAGACCAACGAACAAAAACATGTTTTTTGGGTTCAGGAGACTTTGAAATGTGAAGATCTGTTGAAAACTCAATTTCCTATTTTTGGGGTGGATTCAATACTTCCATCATTGTAAAAGGAAGTAAAAAAGGATTGTAAACAAATAATCCCATTTGGACACTCACGGTAAGGCTAAGAAGGATGGAAAGCATTTTGGTCAAAATTGTCCACGAGATTAGCCTTTCCCGAACACTACTGCGTTTCTACATTACTTAGGCATTTACAACTTGATAGTTATTCAATGTCATTTTCGAACGAATGTAACTAATTTTACCGTTATTGGCGAAATAAAACCACTCATTTTATTTAAACTCAACTCTACCACTTTTTTCATCAAGTAAGTAATTAAGTCCTGGAAGTGCTGTACAGTCGTGTTGCCTCAGGTGGTCCTTTGCTGTTTTCAAATTAAGCAATACATCACAAAAATTACATTTTTGAAGCTGAAACTGGCAAAGCTGCTCATGGCTAGAAATGTCTAATTCTGTTTGGTCACACCTTTTTCATCGACACGACTTACTCACTTTTAACAATAATTCAATCATCAAGCTGCTAAGGTTTTCCAAAACCTGTAAATATTGATCTACATTCAAAACCGACTGAGTTCTATTCGAAACACATTTATCCCCTTTCACAGTAACACTGTAATCTGAATCTGTGTTACTTGTCAGCCTAACCCTGTATGTCATTTCATATACATTAGTACTAATGTAGCTAATGCTATATTGCAGTTCGCCATGAAAAGAGTTGAACTTATATTGAATGACAAATGGTATTTCATATTTAGTGACCATAAAAGCGTCTTGCTTATCCTGATCCGTCTGAATTCCGAATTCCAGGTCATCTTTTATACAGTCGGCATGATTCTCAGTAAAGTGATTTGGTAATTTCAAATGTAACCCATTCCATGAACAGGAAAATAAACGAGGGCACGATGTTGTATTATAGTAACAATTTTCTATGTGTTGTTTCGTTTGATCAAACGGTAGACATTCTTCGCAGCCCTCCTTTTGAAACTTACATGGAAAGGTAAGTTTGCTCATTATTTCTTCCAAAATTAAATTCCTGTACATAGGCCGTCCATCGGATGGAGGTAAACAGCCACCGCAGATGCTGCCACCATCGGGTGAAACTCTTATGGGACTGCAAGATAAATAGTCATTGCAAATCGAGCACCTCAGTTTTTGTAAAATTGCTGGAGATACCGAGGCTTCCTCCATGATTTCCCAGGATTGTTTAAACCTGAAAGTTATACAATAGTTAAATTAAAAAGCTTAATCCTATTTAGAGGTTTAGAAGTGGTTAAGTTTGCTTTTGAAAACTGAGTTTTTTACGACTGACACTGACTGTTGTATAAGATTAATCCCTCTTTTTTGGTGTCATAAATACGATTTCCCAAGATAGTTTAACTTCAGAAGAACAATTAAATTACTAAACGTGCCGCAACCGTATTTTTCAGATGATGTGCTAAAGTATTGCTTTTGGTTTCTTATCTAAATACATACCATATATTTAAAGTCTTTAATATAACACCCTTTGATATGGCCTTCGTTAAGAAGAATTGATTAACAGCATCGCACGCGGTTGTAGCCGAATATAGTTTAGTGTAAATACTTGTACCATTCTACAGCTTCAATGATTCTACACAGAAAACATTATAGATTATATCACAGCATTGTAGGTATATATTAGCATAAAATAATTGTCTTATTAGACAAGAATAAAATTGGCCTTAAAGAAATAGTTAAAAATCTTAAATAATTTAGGAACCTCTTAAATAATAAAAAGAGTTTTAGAAATTCAGTTCAGTTCAATCTGTACTGCCAAATTTCAAGTTAGGGCTTCAAACTGTGTAGTGCAAACTTAAAAAAAAGAATTAACATCTTTGAGTTTCTTGAACCCTTAAACCATATGTATTTACTTGCTTATGAAAGCAGATATACAGGGTGTCCATTTCTCGTATTTCATCATGGAATACTGTGCTGTTTTTAAAAGATAAATTCTGGCAAAATGGGATAAATGAATTTAATGCTAGTCAGCTGCGGGAAATGTATCTAACCCACTTAATATCTCAGATAACTGTTGCCTTTGTCATAATTTTTGAAATTTTATAAAAACTTTCTCACAGATTTTTTTCTTCTTTTAATGCCATTACTTAAAATGCACAAAATTGCTGAGATAACGGGTGTTCATAAACAGTCGTCATCCCAGTAGGTTTTGACTTCAGAAACGTATGTCTATTAAAATTGAGAAAAAATGAGCTATGACAGTACTCAATGACGTTTCATTGTGTTGTACGAATTAATCAAAGACATAACATTTTGTTTTTTAAGGCAACTGGGATGACGACTGTTTATGAACACCCGTTAGTTCAAAGTATATCAAGCCTCCATTAAGTTTGTTTTTCCCTACAGACACCTATGCAGACAAGTTCTTGTTTACTTTCTAATTTCAGCAATTGAAAATATGGTGGATTCTAGTCTTTTATTTTACCTGAACGTATGTTCTCATGGCGTCAAAATCTGCTGTTAATAAAAAACATTTCTTGATGTAGATATCATATGGTTCAACACATGGAAACAATTTTAATAAATTGAGAAAAAAGAAAAAATTTTGAGAAATTTACAAATAAAAAAGAACATATCAACGAAAATTCAAAATTTGACTAGGTTTTAGGAAAGTTATATTAAATTTCTTTTGGAATACTGCAATTCCGCAGCTTTATCGCAATTTGAGTGATACCGTATCTTTAAGATAAGCGAAATATCTATAGTTAATCGCAAACCCTTTTTTCATTAAATCATTAACAATTAGTAACTCTGATAAACCGACCTCGAAGGAATATTATTAGCATATTTTAATTTAACTTAAATTAAGGTAACAATATTTGCTTATTAAATTAGGTACCTAATTAGAATTACATTCAGTACAACATAAAGTATCAACACCTCTTCATCAACTAACTCCAAATTTTACAAAAATAACTTATCAAATTAATTTTACCACTAATTTTAATGCCTTGCAGCAATGATATTATTCTAAAGACAAAGAAATTGGCTTTGCTTGTCTTAGACTAACTTAAAAATTAGAGATTTACCTAAAAGCTGACGTAACTATATAACCAAGCGCACTAAAAGGCCCAACTGGAATGCTTACACAATGTGGAAGTTGTCTTCTAAAACGTATTGATAATCATAGAGATAACCTTGGTTGTAGGCAGATAAGATATTAGTTCATTAGTACAGTCATCCATACAAATAAGTTGTATTTTCCTAGAAATGCCGTTTAATCGCCCTGATAGTTTTGCAAGTTAAAGTGTTGATCCTTTTCCTCATCATACTAATGCAATTTTCTGCACAAATTATAACTGGGTACTGTATCCATCCCTCTGCTATGTAGAATCAAATTATAATATAATTTGTAAGAAAAAATCCTTTGCTTGTAACTTACGCTTTGAAATGTAGGCTTTCAGTTCCGGTTTCCATTAAATGACGAGCTTCCGGGTGGTACCGTGTTTGTCTAAGATTCTTTCTTGGCGTTTTAATTTTTAGATTAAAAAAAAAGTTTTGTAGCAATAATATGTGCTTCTTTGAAAACTTATTTAGACCCTATCAGATATCGCAAATTATTTTTACTTAGTTAGAAAATGCTTTTAAGAAATTGTCAAAATAAAGAAAGTGCTATTTTTCGAATATTAAGCAAAATGTCAATGCATTTTTATTTATCGTAAGTTAGTTTTGGTTAACTGCACAATCTCAAGGTCAGAAAATCACTTTTGTTCAATCCTGCTACTGAAATTTGTTATTTCTTACTTGGATATAGAACGAGAAAGCGTTTGTTTTGCTCAGTCACGTTGTTTGCTATGACAACATAGGCGAAAGCAGTGATGTAAAAACTTTTTGTCCACTCATTTTTCCCACTCCTAAAATAGAATTTATTCAGTGCATATATTCATTCCTTCATAACAACAACAATACAACAAGCAATAGTCGACATTTGCTCATTAATATGAAAATACACAGTACAGTTATGAAACACTGGGTAATTTACACAAGTCGTGGATTGATTTTCCGCCGACTCCTCTGTTACCTCATCTTGCAAGAGAATTGTCTTACTTGTAACTGTAAATGCATGATATTACGGACAGTTGATGGTCAATTAGGCAGTAAATACATTGAGATAATGACTAGGTAGTAAAATAATTAATAATCTAAATTATTATGACACAATTAAGAAATAAACAAACAATTCAATAGCAACGATGCTGTCTGTACAAGCCACCTCAGTGCAATCTTATTTTCATTCGAGTACAGGAAAAATGATCTTAAAAATCTGATGTGATACATGGACACAACTTCCTTTTACAGTGATTTTATAATTAGCCAAAAATTAGTTAAACATTTTCAAAAATTACAAATTCTACAAAAACGGTACAAAATCGAGCGTTAGTTTACGGACAAATTTTCTCTAAAATTTTAAGCTGAATTCCAAAATGTAATAATATATCGGGTGTTCTATTTAAAATAGCAGTTAATAATAAAAAAGCAAAAGAAACCCATTTTAGAGATATTCAACTGGAAAATTACTTATCTCACATCAATACACATTAGAAATGCAATAAAAATGTAAAGTTTGAAAAAATCGAAAAAATTTGAAAAATCACAAGAGTAAACACCACACTTCCGGTTATGATTTTCTTAAAAATCTTGTTGTCGTATCTAGATAGTACACAAAACTTGTATATGAAGTTTCAACGCCATAGGTACCTCTCGAGTCCCGCTCGGGCAAACGACGTTGTTGGAACGCACTCAACAAAATTTCCGGAAAGAATTAATGCTCTTATGAGATTATAGGTGATAATTCATATCTATTTAAATGGCTTCTCAAAACTCTAATGTACTCCTGTAGTGTATATTTACGATCATAGTGTATTATTTTTGCAGAGTGCTTAAGGTGAAAACTGGCTCAAAAAATTTGAGTTTTTTCATTTGGAGGTTTTTGAAATTTCATTAAAATGCCACTGTATCCGACCCAGACGAGTCAGCTTTCGGTAAGATCTGTTCGTGACGGAAAGATCTGTTCGTGTATGAAGCGTGAAGCTATTCGCGAGCCACAGATTGAGAAACCTGTTAGAATGTGTGTAATTTATCTGGTAACAAGTAGGTAGGCAACACTTCTCACATGTAAATTTAATGCATGAATAAGTTTAGTTTGTAGAAATAAATAATAAAAACGATCTGCTGATCCACAATTTTTAAGAGATATTCTATTCTCTGACGAAGCTAGGTTTAGTTACAGTAGGTATAAATAGACACAATTGCCATTTCTATTCACAAATAATCAACCCACAGTGGATTCGACAAGTCCACGTTTAAATAATTTTTGTCTTAAATGTGGGATGTGGTATCGTTGACAATTTTATCGTTGGCCCCCACCTCCTTTAGAACAGTTTTTGTTAGATAGCGTATCTAGTTTCAAAATGCTAGAGCACCTGATCACTTTTATACAATTGTAAGAAACTACTTACATGAAACTTATATTAATTGCACGCAATTTATGCATAGCCTCCACGTAGCCCGGACTTGACTCCGTTAGGTTTCTTTTTGTGGAGTAAAATCAACGTCTGCAAACCTCCTGTAGATACTAAAGGAGATTTATGTGAAAGAATTGTTGAAACATGTAAGTCGATCACTCTAGACTCATGTTAGAAATTCTCTTCTGAAATGAATTGGCCTATATGAACCACAAGGTGGACGGCAGTTTGAACAATTATTATTGATTAATCTGTCTTCCTTCCTTCTGATTTAATTTCTTCTTTGTGTTGATTTCATAATTATTATGTCAGCATAGTTTTATGCTATCTTGGTTTTCTCTAATTATGTTTGTTTAGTTTAAATTAAAAGAATCAAACATTGCTACTGTATTGCAAAACTGCATCTTATTTAGTAGTAATATTGCTGTTTCTTAATACATCCAAAGTAACTAGTTTGATTTCATGTATTTAAACAATGTAAACTTTACTATGAGATATACTTCATTCATCATTAACCGCAGCCAGTGAGTAAAGTCTGTAGGCCATGCTACAAATATCAACTAGATCATTAGGATACGTTAACAGTTTTGTCATATATGGTCACGATACCCATTGTTGACCTCCATTTTATGTCTTACGTCATTTTGACAATCACATATAAATTTTAAAAATGTCAAAGTCAAATTTATTCAAATTTTGATTTGACACTCAATCAATAAAAATCGTTTAAAATATGTGTACCTAGATAATTAACGACCATAATTTTTAGAACAGCTAGAATAGTATATTACTCTACAAGCTGAAAAAAGTGATGTTTATCTGAACAAGTATGGCGTGTTTGAGTACGAGCGTTAGCGAGTACTTAAGCGGCCATACGAGTTCAGAAAAACCACTTTTCTAACGTGTTGAGTATACTATTTTATCGCATTTCATAAGAAATGTAAAATATTACATTTTCACATACAAGTGACACTAACTGTCAAAACATAGTAACCAAAGTGAGCATAACTCATTCCTATGTACTAAAGCACAATAAGCAGCTCCAGTTGATGTTATGCGTTTGGCAGGGGGCCTGGACACAACGCCCACTGGTCACAACGTCCACCACCTAGTATGGCCGCCATGTTGGACACAACGTCCACTTTCAAATTTGGTCATAACGTCCACCCTGGTCACAACGTCCACCGCCACAACGCCCACTCTGGTCACAACGTCCACCGTCGCATTTGGTCATAACGTCCACCTTGGACACAACGTCCACCGCCACAACGCCCACTCTGGTCACAACGTCCACCGACGTTTGTCGAGAATAACATTTTACGGCGTTGGTCGTAACGTCCACCCTGGTCACAACGTCCACCGCCATAACGTCCACCCTGGTCACAACGTCCACCGCCATAACGCCCACTCTGGTCACAACGTCCACCTTCGCATTTGGTCACAACGTCCACCTTGGACACAACGTCCACCGCCATAACGCCCACTCTGGTCACAACGTCCACCTTCGCATTTGGCCATAACGTCTACCTTGGACACAACGCCCATTTTTGTTTTACTTGTTATTTAATCAACCTTTAACTGCCTTCTTTAATGCTGTTTGAGTGGTCTAATGTTGTTTAGAATATTTCCAGCTGGTTTCTTATATAAATCGGTATACGAAGAATAAGGATCCTATTAGAATTATAACACTAAATATACCTAAAGATTCATTGGTTTGCGATACACCTCATTCGAAAAAACGTTTCCTTATTGTTTATTGTACCAATAAAAACGTGGTTGTACGTGTTATCATTAGTAATATAACAAGGGCGAGACCAGCACCATAACTCTTTTGATGGGCAAAATTATTTGTAAGTATGTCGCTCGAGTTTATATTTTGAAGATTATTATATAAAAACAGTATACGAATTATGATTTAGAATTGACCTAATAACGCAAAAAAGACTCAAGCTGCTTGTTTTTTGCAATTCTACTTCCAATTATGACACCATTCACGGGGTCGATGGTCATCCCTAGGGCGTTTATCGCTTGATAAGCATCCCTAGAGCGTTTATCAGGTAATCGGTTCAGTATTGGTCAATTTTCAAAAAATACATGGTTCTCCTTGGATGATATCAGTTATGTGACAGTTGAGTGTAATATTCCAACTAAGTAACGTTCGTGTGTCCCACTAAGTACAAGTGGCCTAGTTGTTTGAATCTTTTACCACAGACTTTAGAATACCAATGCTTATATAATTTTAGTTATTTAATGTTACATAGGGTCTAACAATGACCTTGACAAATTTGACCAATGTGTCGCTTATGTAATTCATAAAAATGCATTGTCATGGATATATATCTGTGCTGCAAAAATTACCTATTAACTCCATGTTAGGTTATTAAGAGGACAATTCTGAGTAGGAAAAAAGTTACACAAAAATTCCTTGTCTTATATTTTCGAAGATATAGCGAGGTTTTATTAATTTCAAAACTAGCAGGACTGGCAACAATTTTTAATATATAACACTTAATTGAAATAACTGTAATTTTCCACTGATCTGTTATTTGTTGTTTATGTTTGATGTACGAGGTATACCGGGTGGCAACGAGATAAGAGCCATGTCTCTATCTCATTTACTTATCAATGGATTTGCATTAAATTTGTTGCAAGAATATTAAACATAATTTCGAATTGACAGACGGATATAATCAAAATATCCAACTTCTGCTTTTACCGGAAATGTTATTAGCTTTGATTTTTTAAACAGATCGCCCTACATGTTTTATGTTTTTCGGAATCTAAGGCTTAAACTATATACGACAGCTGCTTAGGTATCACAATCTTATTTTAAAAATTTATTAATTAAACATCTTTCAGTTTTAAATAAATATAAAGTAGGGCATAGTGCGCATCGTTAGACTAGTAATTACAAATTCTATCCAATGGTACGATGGCTCTTGGTAGGTGCATTTAAAAAATCACTTTTTCTCAAAAAACACGCTCAGCAAATTTTAGCCGTGTAGAAGGTTTAATTGCATATTTTCATTGTAGCCAACCAAATTTGTAAAACTGGTATTGCACTGCCATTTCAACGACCGCACATTAAACATCTGGAAATATATCAGTGTTTAGGAATTGATTTCATACAAAACTGCATTGGTTAGATGTTTTCTTCGTTTTATTGATTTTAAGTTTGCTTTAGTCAAGTTCTCTATTTCTGATGATGTGGTGTTCACTAAATTACTTATTTCCTCATTAGTTACTGGGGATAAAAATATGGTCGAATTGTCTGGGGGAACATTTTTATAATTAATGTATTGATTGTTTAATTTATTTTTTATCCTAAGTAGGTACGTCAGCCATATCTTTAGCAACACCACTGAAATGTCCATTGAATTCATCAGCGATTTCCTTTTCATTCTGGAGTTGTGTACCTTGTTTTGATATATTTGTTGACCGACACACCAGTACGATGGTGCGACATTGTCGAACACAGCCCTATACTGCCAAGCAAGGTCCGTAAATATAGCAAGATTGGAGATATATTATGTCATCTCAACAACAGAAATTTTCGTCCTCACTGACAATAAATTGTTGAAAAGGCCGTCGCAATTGTGAATGGGAAACGTCACAGCTTGTCATTTAACTTTGAACTGCTTTAACCATTCAAGACCTGGTTTTCGTTTATTTGGTTTCCCCGCTGACTAAAAATGAGATAAATCTGGGTTTAATATTTATTACACTGCAAGGTTTAGATTTCCTGCCATTTGGCGCCATTTTCGTGTCTATTGTTTAGCGGAAATATATGGGATGACCTATATTTAAAATCTTGCTATATTTACGTACCTTGCTGCCAAACGCATAACATATACTGGAGCTGCTGATTGTGCTTTGGTACCAAAGAGCATTGCTCTTTGTTGGTACATGGAAAATAGTTCTGCTCAGCTTGGTTAAGTTTTGACGTTTAGTGTCACTTTTATAATAAATAAATAAGTATTCGGAACACGTTAGAAGAATGATTTTATTACTCGCTGACGCTGACGCTTCTACTCAAACCAGCCATACTTGTTCAATAAAATATCACTATTCTAAACTAGTTGCACAATGTAGTATTTTAAGTCACCGTCTTTGAGATTTAAAAAACCTTTTGCTTTAATTTGTCTATAACATATATTGCATAGATATTTGCTGTCGTAATCCATTTTTCGGTTTTTTTTAAATTTTTGTTGTAACTGTTTCGTCTTTTAATAATACATTTTTACAGTTATTTAACAAACGATATATTTTTCAGTTGCTAAATTAGGATTCAGAGCACAACTGATCCCAATTAACTCAAGTAACATGTTCAATATACTTATCCAGTTATCCTTGTGAAATATTTTAATAGTCCTATTTGTTTGTGTGTTACATTTAATGCTTCCTCCTTCCCTAACCAAAACAGTTGATAGTGTAGTATACTGCTCTGTGAAATACACCTCTAGTATGATCTCATTCTGTAGTATGAAAATTGTAAATAAAATACATGACCGCTAAAATAATTCTTTAATACTGATTTTTCTTTAATCTATTGTGTATATTTATTTGTGTATAGTATTTTACTAAGAAAACTACTATTTATAAATCTACTAAATACATTGACAGTGATTGGAGTTACAACCAACAGCAGAGTGATTAAAAAATAACTACATGTGTGCCGCTATATCCTTTATTGTTCTCAAACTAGCCAAAGCTAGTTCAAGAACATTAAAGACACATGTAATGCATAAACTAATATTTTATTTATCCCGCCCTAAAACAAATATTCTACCAAATTTACCGATATACTGAATGTGCCAACCTGGGCAACAGACCTTTATTTTTACATGTCGTCTGTTGCAAAGTTTAGTCGAATATGTTTCACATAATCTTAATAGTTATTTACTATACAAGTGGGATAAGACATTAATATACGTGAATGTAAGCACACAAGTATTTTAATGATGCATTATCACACATTCATTGTCAGTGAGCACGAAAATGACGGTTATTGAGATGACATATATCTCCAATCTTGCTATATTTACGAACCTTGTTTGGCAGTACAGGGCTGTGTTCGGCAATGTCCAGTGTGATCAGGCGTGGTTATCCAACGTAGCCCTGAAATGTATTGCTGGTGAAACTGTAAGTCTTTGTCAAATTTGAGGTTAGCAGGTTAAGTTTTGCGTCAGTCTGTGTCAAAACTTTCGCAAAACCTAACTTGATAACTTCAAGTATTATATAGACTGAGAGTGCCACCAAAACTACATTTGAGCGTTGCCAATGTAAAACGGAATCGCTATTGCTATGGTGAAAAATACTGCGTTACTCAACGATTTTGAATATAGAAATGTAGTTAATTAGTTTCTGACATGCGATAAACTATGGTGAACAATACCACGTTACTCAACGATTTTTAATGTAGAAATGCGATAAACTTATAAAAATTACTACAATATATTACCAACTTGAATAAGAACAGCTAAGTGTAATTATTATACTGAACAAATAGTAAAACTTCTGACTCGAAAAACCTCTGGAAAACTCCAAACTACAATATGAATGTTAGTGCTTGTAAATCTATCATAAAACAAATATATCAAAAAAAGATACACAACTCCAGAATGAAAAGGAAATCGCTGATGAATTCAATGGACATTTCAGTGGCGTTGCGAAAGATATGGCCGATGCCTACCTACTTAGGATAAAAATAGTATATTATACATCAAGGTAGCGAATCGCAGTATTATAACCTGAGCGCATATTAGATACTGAGCGCAAAGGTTATAAGACGATTCGCTACCGTGGTGTATATACTATTTTTTGCACTACCAAACAGCTTAATACCTAAATTCCAACAAATTTCGAAAACATTTTAACTGTCAACCTGACAATACAGCTCTTTAAAACGTCAAAATTAAAATAGTCATATTTGGTAACCCTAGCAATTTATTAGTTACCACGGTGAAAATTGTTTATTTTACTTTCTCTCCCTTGGTGGAGAAAATCAACCTCACGACCTAAAAAATAGGCCAATATCGATGCGTTCTGAGACTAGTAGTGCAAAATAGTATATTATACATCAAGGTAGCGAAGCGCAGTATTATAACCTGAGCGCATATTAGATACTGAGCGCGCAGCGCGAAGTATCTAAAGCGCGAAGGTTTATAAGACGATTCGCTACCGTGGTGTATATACTATTTTTTGCACTACCAAACAGCTTAATACCTAAATTCCCAACAAATTTCGAAAATATTTTAACTGTCAACCTGACAATACAGCTCTTTAAAACGCCAAAATTAATATAGTCATATTTGGTAACTTAGCAATTTATCAGTTACCACGGTGAAAAGTGTTTATTTTACTTTCTCTCCCTTGGTGGAGAAAATCAACTTCACGACCTAAAAATAGGCCAATAAGGATGCGTCTGAGACTAGTAGTGCAAAAAATAAATTATCAATCAATACATTAATTATGAAAATTTTCCCCAGATAATTCGACCATACTTTATCCCCAGTAACTAATGAGGGAATGAGTAATTTAATGAACACCACATCATCAGAAATAGAGAACTTGACTAACGCAAACTTAAAATCAATTAAACGAAGAAAACATCTAACCTATGCAGTTTTGTATGAAATCAAGTCCTAAACACTGATATATTTCCAGATGTTTAATGTGCGGTTGTTGAAATGGCAGTGCAATACCAGTTTTACAAATTTGGTTGGCTACAATGAAAATATGTAATTAAACCTTCTACACGGCTAAAATTTGCTGAACGTGTTTTTTGAGAAAAAGTAATTTTTTAAATGGCACCTACCAAGAGCCATCGTACCATTGGATAGAATTTGTAATTACTAGTCTAACGATGCGCACTATGCCCTACTTTATATTTATTTAAAACTGAAAAATGTTTAATTAATAAATTTTTAAAATAAGATTGTGATACCTAAGCAGCTGTCGTATGTAGTTTAAGCCTTAGATTCCGAAAAACATAAAACATGTAGGGCGATCTGTTTAAAAAATCAAAGCTAATAACATTTCCGGTAAAAGCAGAAGTTGGATATTTTGATTATATCCGTCTGTCAATCCGAAATTATGTTTAATATTCTTGCAACAAATTTAATGCATATCCATTGATAAGTAAATGATATAGAGACATGGCTCTTATCTCCTTGCCACCCGGTATACCTCGTACATCAAACATAAACAACAAATAACAGATCAGTGGAAAGTTACAGTTATTTCAATTAAGTGTTATATATTAAAATTGTTGCCAGTCCTGCTAGTTTTGAAATTAATAAAACTTCGCTATATCTTCGAAAATATAAGACAAGGAATTTTTGTGTAACTTTTTTCCTACTCAGAATTGTCCTCTTAATAACGTAACATGAAGTTAATACGTAATTTTTGCAGCACAGATATATATCCATGACAATGCATTTTTTATGAATTACATAAGCGACACATTGGTCAGATTTGTCAAGGTCATTGTTAGACCCTATGTAACATTAAATAACTAAAATTATATAAGCATTGGTGTTCTAAAGTCTGTGGTAAAAGATTGAAACAAATAGGCCACTTGTACTTAGTGGGACACACGAACGTTAATTAGTTGGAATATTACACTCAACTGTCACATAACTGATATCATCCAAGGAGAACCATGCATTTTTTTAAAATTGACCAATACTGAACTGATTGCCTGATAAAGACTCTAGGCATGCTTATCAAGCGATAAACGCCCTAGGGATGACTATCGACCCCTTGAATGGTGTCATAATTGGAACTAGAATTGCAAAAAATCTGGTGTGATACACTCACACAACTTCCTTTTACAGTGATCTTATAATTAGTCAAAAATTTCATTTTTAATTTTTAAAAATTTGTCAAAAATTTTCAAAAATTACAAATTCTACAAAAACGGTACAAAATAGAGCGTTAGTTGAAGAGACAAATTTTCTCTAGAATTTTAAGGTGAATTCTAAAATGTAATAATATATCGGGTGTTTTATTTAAAATAGGAGTTAATAAAAAAAATAGAAAAAAAAACAAAAGAAACCCACTTTAGAAGTATTCAACTGGAAAATCACCTATCTCACATCAATACACATTAAAAATGTAATAAAAATGTAAAGTTTAAAAAAAATCGTTAGAGCCGGTTTTGAAAAAATCGAAAAAAACTGAGAAATCACAAGAGTAAACACCTACTTCCGGTTATGCGATTTTCTTCAAAAGCTTGCTGTCTCATCTACATAGTACACAAAACTTATATATGAAGTTTCAACGCCATATTAGGTCATCATAATTTGTATACTGTTTTACATAATAATCTTCAAAATATAAACTCGAGCGACATACTTACAAATAATTTTTCCCATCAAAAGAGTTATGGTGCTGGTCTCGCCCTTGTTGTATTACTAATGATAACACGTACAACCACGTTTTTATTGGTACAATAAACAATAAGGAAACGTTTTTTTCGAATGAGGTGTATCGTAAACCAATGAATCTTTAGGTATATTTAGTGTTATAATTATAATAGGATCCTTATTATTCGTATACCGATTTATATGAGAAACCAGCTGGAAATATTCTAAACAACATTAGACCACTCAAAAAGCATTAAAGAAGGCAGTTAAAGGTTGATTAAATAACAAGTAATACAAAAATGGGCGTTGTGTCCAAGGTGGACGTTATGACCAAATGCGAAGGTGGACGTTGTGACCAGAGTGGGCGTTATGGCGGTGGACGTTGTGTCCAAGGTGGACGTTGTGACCAAATGCGAAGGTGGACGTTGTGACCAGAGTGGGCGTTATGGCGGTGGACGTTGTGTCCAAGGTGGACGTTGTGACCAAATTTGAAAGTGGACGTTGTGACCAGAGTGGGCGTTATGGCGGTGGGCGTTGTGTCCAAGGTGGACGTTGTGACCAAATTTGAAAGTGGACGTTGTGACCAGAGTGGGCGTTATGGCGGTGGACGTTGTGACCAGGGTGGACGTTACGACCAACGCCGTAAACTGTTATTCTCGACAAACGTCGGTGGACGTTGTGACCAGAGTGGGCGTTGTGGCGGTGGACGTTGTGTCCAAGGTGGACGTTATGACCAAATGCGACGGTGGACGTTGTGACCAGAGTGGGCGTTGTGGCGGTGGACGTTGTGACCAGGGTGGACGTTATGACCAAAAAGTGCGGTGGTCGTTGTGTCCAACATGGCGGCTATACTAGGTGGTGGACGTTGTGACCAGTGGGCGTTGTGTCCAAGACCCATTCGAGCTAGCCTGGAATAGCAGAGCGATGGACTTGAAACAAGTTTTAAGAACGAAAATCAAATATTTAGGAGTAATTCTCAGGGGCAATATAATAAGTAGTATGCTTATTATCGAAAATTTTTTGATGAATATTATGAGTTATAATCCCAAAGCTGAAAATACAACGAGTCCGTAGAACGAACTGTATTTTCATACATTGAGATTATAATGAAATTACTTTCTAAAAAGGTCCTATTGACCAATGTCTTAATTTTAAAAGATGATGATTGGCTCAAAATTTAATGAATTACTAGTAAACCCGTTGCAAAATATTTTGCAAGTTACAAAACTTCTTTGTAACGTGTGGCAGAATCCATCCGGTAAAATTTAAATATTTAAGTTTTTAAAACTACTCACTAGTGATATTGCTACATATACTTGACCATGGCTAAATACTAGTTGTAGCAAATACGATATATTCCACACTTTACCCACAGTTTGTTCTTGTGATTTATGAATTGTCATCGCAAATGATAGGCGCACAGAAAAATTTCTTTTTTTGAAGGCAAAAAGGTAGTGCAATATTAGAATGTGTTAATCTATACGCGGTAATAATACTCTTCTGCCTGTGGCGTGTCCATTTAATACCAAATCTAAGCAGTTCTCAAATAAATTGTCTGCTATTAATCTTATCTCATCTATTAAGCTAGTAAACACATTTAAAATGTTCAAGGAAATATCTATTGATCCTATTGTTAGGGTTAATCAATGTGGATATATTCCACTGCAATTTAACGAATCTAGAAATTTCAAAGAAATTATAAAATGTCATTATGTGAAACTATCTTCTCCGAAAGCAAAAAGGTAATTTAATATCAGGTGTTAAATCTATACGCGGTAATAATACTCTTCTGCCTGTAGCTTGCCCATTTAAGACTTTTGTAATCGCACTCAAATTTTTTTTTTCATAACCCGGTAAGAAATAATTTTGTGGTTAATTTCATCGCAATGTTCGTTTTTTGGCGCTAAAATTGAGAATTTTGAGATACTAAGGGTATTCTCAAAAGTTGACAAACTATCCGACATAATAATTTTCATTGCTTGCTTGCTTACTTGCTGGACGCCACTTTGAGAGCGAAGCCGTGGGCCGAATTGGCTGATTTTGGTGTCAGTCGACTCAGGGCGACGCAAGTAAGCCAGTAGTAGGGTTTTCAAATTTTTACAAGTGACCTTTTTATGTGGATTTTCTAACCTCAAAATTAACTCAACATACAAAATGGGTCACTCTTGTACAAATTGCATTAAATGAATTATTTCGCGCCCAAATTGGGTGCAGAACGCTAGTTACCAAATATTTCTGTAATGATGTCCTCTTTGGCAATTAGTTGAGTTGTATCCTTTTCACCTGTAATCGTGGGATATTCTTCATTTCCAATTTGCAAGAGAATGGGCAATGTGTAGGTACATTCGATTAATAATGAACTGATGTACAGTCAAGATTCACTCACGAACGCTACTTTTCGAAAGGAAATATTGAAATTTTCTTAGAAATTCGCTGTCACTGTACGTGTACTTTCACGTTTCTTATAATTTAGCAGGCCGTATTTTGCACAAACAAATTCGAGCAGGTACAGTGGTCCATTGCAAAAATCAGCAGAACACCGCGGCCCGACTTCGAGAGTTTACTTGTTCCACTGCTACGCGCTGCAAAGCTACGTCACTTACGCGTAGGGCATCCAATCCCGGGATCCCGAAATGTCGGTATCCCGGGATCCCTAATTTTTTACCCGGTATTTCAATCCTGGTATTTTTCCCCAATACCGGACAATACCGGAATTTTCGATATTTTTGGGATTGCTTTTGTGTGCACTGCGTCGCAGTTCGCAGAGTCTGCGAGTCGCCTTACCCGGCCTGGCCGGCGCCAGACATGGAGCAACATGTTGATAGATAATAATTAGTATGGTTCAGGGTAGTAGCAGTTAGCAGATGCGTCCATAAACGGCGTAAACTGTGTTCAGTTGTGTTGTCACTGTTGCTTGCATATTTACTTACCTATTATACACCTATAATACTAGAAATACCGGTTCTGAAAACAGGGAATCCCGGTATTGAACACCTGAAATCCCGGTATTGAATACTGGAAATACCGGTACTGAAAACAGGGAATCCCGGTTTGAACACCGGAAATCCTGGTATTGAATACCGGGATCCAGATAGAATTTCTTCAATACCGAAATCCCGGGATTGAAAATTCAGTTCGGTATTGGATGCCCGCCCTACTTACGCGCTACAATATTTTGGCTTTTCTTTAAAAGTTCTGCAGTTATTTGTAATTTAGGTTTTTTGTGCACATCTACACGGTGACTGCTTTCATTTAAAAAAAATGATCGAAAACGGCCTGGTGGAAGTCTCAAAATAAATGTCGAAAGAAAAAGCTTTACGTTTTAAATATATATTTAGATATTCTCAATGAGAAATATGAATTAATTGAAGAACTACAAAAAAGCAACCAGCTACTGCAGAAATTTGTGTATTCCAAAATGGACTTGATGCCATCCTCAAAGCCGACAGCTAAAATTAGTGTAGAAATGGCCTAGAAAAAGAGTGCATGTGGCAACGCTTTGGTTACCTCATACGAAACTATTAAAACTCCATCCACAATAGCAAAGGATCTGCAGTCATCGATTAAAGAACGAGAACTTCTTTAAACACAAATAACAATAAAAAATTACTAAACAAATGGTACGTATCTAATGCAGTTGAAGCAGCCAGTACAAGCTCAAAATGTACACAGTTACAGGAGTTAGGTAGAAAAAATATTACAGTAGCCACATCGGAAATCCGTAGTGCGCAAATCCCTAATGCAGGAAGAAACAAAATAGTTATCGGCAGAAACTCTACATCAACTCTCAAAGCAGTCACATCAAAGAAATGGATATTCGTAAGCACTATGTGTGCTGAAACTATCGAAGAACTGGTAATGGACAACTTGACATCGAACAATTTTTCCATTACAGAGTGTTATAAAGTAAGCAGTAAAAGAACTAAAATAAAAGCATTTAAAGTGGGTATTGAAGTGAATGACTATGATAAGATACTTAATCCAAACATTTGGCCAGAAAACGGCGTTGTAAAACCTTGTATCCATTATAAAAGGAAGGGTTTTTACCAAAGATACGGGTGGAAAAAACAACCAAATTTCCTAAAGATAAAAAACAGATGTCTGTATTAATGTTCCTTTAATATCACTAAATGAGAAAATGTTCGATTTTACTCCAAAGGACTACATTAAAACATACAATGTTTAAGGCAGGGGTTCCCAAACTTTATCAGTGCGTGGCGCACTTACAGGTTTCGTGTTTTGACCCGGCGCCCTTGGCAAAAAATGTGCACAATGACATAAATCAGGCAGACATGAAAACAACTCTTAAGATAAACCTCACAATGTAAAGCTCGCGTTTATTAAAACTGAATCACAAGAACCATGTTTTCAGAATAAGGTTCGACATTGCCACTCTCATTTCTCGCTCCACATCGATTTTTGAGTAATATTTTTTTTTATTACAGCTACAGCTGAAAATGCGGCTTCATATAAATAGGTTGTCGCCAAAAGGAATGAGGATCCTTACAGCTTTTGAACTTAAGAGTTGGATATTCATTTTTGATTGATATCCAAAACTCCACTAAATCGGAAGAAGCAAATTTTGTTTTCAGGCTGTTGTCGCAAGAGAGTTGAATTAGACTCGCTTCTTCCTGCGAAGTGAATTCTGGTGGAGCTTGAGCAGCGAAAGGATCTTGGATCCACGCAAATTTGTCGACATTGTTTTTCTGAAAGTACTTTGCAAACCAGTCAGTGAGCTTGCAATGCAATATCTTCAGCTGATAGGTGGAGGACAATGCAAGGCAGCGCTGTTGAGTGCTAGTCTCTTCCAAGGCAATTAATTCACCATAATATTGGTTCATAGAATCTTTTGTAATTCTGATTGCTGATGTAACTATTAAAAAAAAAGGAAAATACTCGAATCTATTACCTTTCGATGTGAGTGTACACATTTTCAATAGACTAAAAGTGAGGATAAGAACTGATTGATTGTAGTTTTCATTATAACCCCCTTTTTGTTTCGTGAAGTCATTGCTTTGATAGTGCGGAAATAAATATTCTGAAATAATAGTTATTTACGACATTAGACCGGCAGCTAAGCCTTAATGGCCGAGCTAGTATATCGTGATCTAGCAAGGCCATAAACATGAATACCAGTCGTGTGAGGTATAATTGTTTTTTGTATACTGAACCTGAACTTGAACCATTTTGTTTATTAAAGAAATATTCCAAACGATTTGTTTTCAAAATGCTGCGATTCGTGTTATACATTTGGCATTACTGAAGTATATTGTTGATGACACTGCCAATCTATGTCAAATTCGAGGTTAGGTTTTGCATCAGTTTGTGCCAGACTGACGCAAAACGTAACCTGCTAACCTGAAATTTGACATAAACTGACAGTGTCACTAACAATATACTTTAAAACTGCCAAACGTATACCACAAATCACAGGCGTTGTTAAATGCTACCAGCCTAGTCCATAAAAACGTACCTACCAGGCTCGTTGCTAAGCTGGTAGATAGTTGCTACTAGACTAGTATACAAAAAAAATATTTCATTTTGGTGGTTACCGTGGTTTGTACATATGACAAGTTATTGAGTAAAAGTGACAGGTGTTTGTCACCTCCTATTCTTCAGAATGATTTACACAAATGTTGAGATGCCACTGAATACAGACCACCTTATGCGGTCAGAACTCCACAAACAGAAGAACAGGTACTCAACGAAATTGAGGAGTGTCTTACAAATATCAATAGCAGTACCTACCAATTTTACCGAGCAATTGCCCATAAAAAGTTGCTTTGTGTTGATGGATGCAAAAGGGAATGGAACAAAATCGTCAGTTTTTAGAACAGATCTTCTTTACCGATGAGGCTAATTTCTAAAGATGCCATAATGAGCATCCACAATAATCACATATAGGCTGATGGAAACCCACATGCAGTATTAGAAAACCGTCATCAACATCAATTTTCACTTAGTGTGTGGGTTGGAATTCTTGGAGATCGCTTAATTGCCCCATACTTTCTACCGATGAGGTTAACTGGAGAAGTTTCTCACCATTCTTTTGAAGAATAGTTGCCGATACTGTTAGAAGACATCTCGTTTTATCTTAGAATGCAAATGTATTTTATGCATGATGGCGCTCCAGCACATTTGAGTTTAGTTGCTCGTCAATATTTGGAAGCTAAGTATGCGTCGCAGGATAAAAGCATGTATTGCAGTTGGAGATGGTAATTTTCAATAATTGTTATAACTTGATTCAACTAAATATTCCACTTTTCAATTCATTCATTCAAGAGCACTTGTTAGATTCAATTACTCTTCATTCACATATTTTTTTTGTATTTTATGAATAAATTTCATGAAACCAGTTTATTTTTTTACTGAAAAACTGAAGGTTTTGTGGGAAAATTTAAAGAGTTTCTAAATAAATCAAGCTTGCAAAGAATTTTGTTAGCTTGTAAAATTTCAACAATCCGAACATTTCTGATAAAAAACCAACAGTGGTTGCAATTTTCAGCCCCTTATGAAGATAGATGATTAAAAATATTACTACAGGAAACCTGTTAATATGTTTGAGAAATAAATTAAAACTTAACTGAATCGTTCAGTTCTAGAGGGATGTAACTCCGCAAGATGGCGTTTTAGAAAATAAAATTACATACACTTAATTTTCAACAAGAAATCGCCTCTTGAATTCTTTCGCGTTATTTATGAATCACCCTTTATACTGTTCCTACTGGTTGAAAAAGAAAATGTGTGCAATATGATTGGCTTATACAGGGTGGACTATAAAAAATACGTTCCGCTATTTTACTGGCTTATAGAGCTCATCAATACAAACAAAAAAGTGTTAATAAACATGGGTCGGAAAACGCTTCGTTTTCGAGATACGGGGTGTTTAAATTTTTAAAACACCGTTTTTTATTGTTATCTAAAAAAAGCTTTGGACGATTTTAATGAAATTTTTACACTTTGTTTATAACTTTATGAGGTATCTTTTGGAACTATTACAGTTGATTCAGTAATTTGAGGGTTGCACACACGGGGCATGACCATACATTTGCTCCAATGCTCAGGTAACTTGTGAACACCAGTAGAAAAAAAGTTTTTGTTCAGAAAAACCGGTAGGATTTGGGCTCCTGGGGTCAAGATAGGGAATACATATGAACTACCGATTCGAGAGCTAGTAATATAAGAGGGAGGCTGCACAATTCAGAACCGCTCGAGGAGCTTCAACTTAAAGTAAACTACACCAATAAATTAACAATTGCAAGTCGAATTGTAGTATTAGCAGAGACAAATATTTTGCGCAAATATACAACAATACCAAGAATATGCACAAAGCTTAAAATGCGTAATTTAGGTGCCATACAATGTTATTACACCCTAGAAATAAAAACTATTATTGTTAATATGTGTAATAACAACGCTTTTTGTCTATTCATTTTTATTGTATTAAAATAATTATTATTATAAACAATAAATTAATTAAATCATTTAAAAAATCAATTTTATTTTTCTCTTAGATTTTTTTCTAGATCAATGAAGAAGAACTAACACGTTTTCCAAGCGGACCGACAGAAAAACGACGGCGGGCGCCGTCGGCGTCCAATTCTGCTTGATTTTACTAGTGCGATTTGGGATACTGGGGTCAGCTCGTATTTTTGCAATAAATTAAGATAGGACCTTGAAATTTTGCACAAGCAATCTGGGGGCGGTCCTCTAACAAACGAGTCCGGTTTCGAAGCCCTACGCCGCTCCCAATGAGCGGCGTCGCGGCGCTAAAATCGGATTTTTTTCCTCGAGAAATTTTTTCACGAAATTACATATCTAGGTCAAGGATAACATACTAAAACGTTTCCTAAGCGGGCAGGCCCAAAAACGACGACAGGCGCCGTCGGCGTCCAATTCTGCTTGATTTTACTAGTACGGTTTGGGATACTGGGGTCAAACTTTGAGTAACTAGTTGAACAATTAAAAAAAACAATGAAAACATATATTATTAGCAAAATAAGAAAAATACGCCGGTAACTATCTGGTGCAGTTCATTGTTTTGTCTAGTGCAGACTGCTATACCGGGTGGCCAATTAAGGAGGGCACTCGGCCCTATCTCGAAAAGTAATTGTCGTAAAGACTTGCGGAAAAAAAATTTATGACTAAAGCGGCCAAGAGAAAACGCTGGAAATTATTTTTAAGTTTCTAGAATGGCCGCCAGGGGGTGTAATCGCATTCTTGAATTTTAAATCTCGTTTTTTGCGAAATATTCTTATATTACAGATAGCTAAAATGGACACCGTTTTAAAGCTGAGATAAATTCTATTCTTTTTCGTTAAATGCTTTTTGCTCTATTTTTTAAGGGAAAGTGGTGGGAGGTATCCGAACATTTTCGGAAAGAAATGTCAATAACTTCAAAATGGGCGAACTGATTTTGTCAAACTTGGAGTCGTTGAAGAGGGGTTTTCTTAGGCTCTCAACGCTGCTTTGAGCGGATTGATTTAGATTGCTTGTCTCGCCGCTAGAGGGCGTTTTGCGAGAACACTACAAATGAAATAGATTTTCTCAATAAAATTAAATGCAATGATATCACTTTTATTGCAACAAAAGATAGTCAAATATGGGTCTAACACGCTAGTGAAAACCGCATTTCGATATTTCTTTCCTAACCTAAAATATCAGTAAAAGAAATTAAAACTCGAAATAATGTCGCATCTTTGGGAATATTTTCAGTATACCTGCCATTATTAAATTCTAATTATCGTTCTTTTAGCAAAATATATATAAATTTACTGTTAAAATACCAACATTATATTTAAAATGTCAATAATAAGTAATACTCACTCAATATGATTGAATATTGCCCTTCTGTCCACACGAAATGCGAAATTTTTAAAATGCAAGTGTGCTTTGGAAAACAAAATACCAAAAATTATAATGGTGGTGATTAAGTGTCAATCATATTAAGATTTCAGCTATTTATAGTGCATTTTGGTGGCCTTATCTGTAAAAAAATGCCTTTTCCACCTGCAGAAGTGTTTGATATGTTTCGTGTTTAATTTCAAAACAATGAAAACGCAACTGTTTTTGTTAGAATCTAGGCGATAGCGTATCCTGATAGGCGCCATCCAACTGTCAAAGTTTTTCGTGTGAACAGAAAGGCAATATTCAATCATATTTAGTGAGTATTAATTATTATTGACATTTTAAATATAATGTTGATATTTTAACAGTAAATTTATATATATTTTGCTAAAAGAACGATAATTAGAATTTAATAATGGCAGGTATTCTATTGGAGACTGGTGGACACTAGACAGGTCAAAGAACTGACATCGACGAACGACGAAAACTTTTACCAAAGCTGAGAGTGAGAGCAATTTTGCGTCTATTGGAATTAAAAAGAAATGAAAAATATGGAAAAAGCATTCGGCAAATTTAAATTACGAGCGGATACTATGAGGGTCCGTTTTGTTTATAATTAAAAGAAAGTAGTCAATTTGTGGAATATTTGAAGAACATTTTGAAACATTTTGTAAATCCTATGTATTTTTGTATGCTGTACTTGTGTAGGTACTCATATTTATTGGTATCGTAACATTTCTGCGTCACTAGCAACTAAATATAGATATTTATTTATTTACTTTGATATTCATCTAAAAACCCACTTTGCACATACAATATTCTAGTTATTGAGATGCCTAACTATTTTTGAGTGTTACGCAAAAGTTCAATATTTTCTAGCTAGTAATAAGGAATGGCATTTTAAATATTTATCAATATTTTACACACATTTCTGAAGGGTGATGTTCATAAAAATATCTACGCAATTATTTATAGTCACAAACAACGAGAAAAATTATATCATTTCATACAAATTTACTGCACTTTAGACAAAAAACAGTTATAGGCTTCTCGTACAAGTAAAATTATTCAATCGGGAAATGTGGCTTTTTAAAAATGAAGCATGTGTTACTTGGCTCAAATTGTTTTTTAATGAAAAACAGTTGAATTTCGAGATATGAAGTGACATATCAAAAGAAAGCTCGTTAGAAGCGCTTTTCAAAAATTCAAAAATATACAGGATCTTTCATTTGAAAAAAAAACGAAATTATTAAAATTGTTAATGATCAGAATAGCTAGAACAATTTACTGTTCCTTCTTTTTAATAGTGTAGTTTACTTTTCTGCTATTTTAGAATAGTCTATATGGCTAAAATAGCGGTTCAATATTCCTTTTTTTAAAATATTGTGTTAATTTAATTTGTGTCTTTTATTTGTTGAAATCGAAGAAAAAATCAAATAGCTCTAATATATACAATGCGTGTCCAAGATAAGGAGGGCAAGTACGTGTTAGTACCTTATCCTTGACCTAAATATGTAATTTCGTGAAAAAAATTCTCGATGAAAAAAATCCGATTTTAGCGCCGCGACGCCGCTCCTTGGGAGCGGCGTAGGGCTTCGAAACCGGACTCGTTTGTTAGAAGACCGCCCCCAGATGGCTTGTGCAAAATTTCAAGGTGCTATCTTAATTTATTGCAAAAAAATACGAGTTGACCCCAGTATCCCAAACCGTACTAGTAAAATCAAGCAGAATTGGACGCCGACGGCGCCTGTCGTCGTTTTTGGGCCTGCCCGCTTAGGAAACGTTTTAGTATGTTATCCTTGACCTAAATATGTAATTTCGTGAAAAAAATTCTCGATGAAAAAAATCCGATTTTAGCGCCGCGACGCCGCTCCTTGGGAGCGGCGTAGGGCTTCGAAACCGGACTCGTTTGTTAGAGGACCGCCCCCAGATTGCTTGTGCAAAATTTCAAGGTGCTATCTTAATTTATTGCAAAAAAATACGAGTTGACCCCAGTATCCCAAACCGTACTAGTAAAATCAAGCAGAATTGGACGCCGACGGCGCCTGTCGTCGTTTTTGGGCCTGCCCGCTTAGGAAACGTTTTAGTATGTTATCCTTGACCTAAATATGTAATTTCGTGAAAAAAATTCTCGATGAAAAAAATCCGATTTTAGCGCCGCGACGCCGCTCCTTGGGAGCGGCGTAGGGCTTCCAAACCCGACTCGTTTGTTAGAGGACCGCCCCCAGATGGCTTGTGCAAAATTTCAAGGTGCTATCTTAATTTATTGCAAAAATACGAGTCGACCCCAGGATCCCAAATCGCACTAGTAATCTCGAGCAAAATTGGACGCCGACGGCGCCTGCCGTCGTTTTTAGGCCGGCCCGCTTGGGAAACGTGTTAGCACCTTATCCTTGACCTAAATATGTAATTTCGTGAAAAAAATTCTCGATGAAAAAAATCCGATTTTAGCGCCGCGACGCCGCTCCTTGGGAGCGGCGTAGGGCTTCGAAACCGGACTCGTTTGTTAGAGGACCGCCCCCAGATGGCTTGTGCAAAATTTCAAGGTGCTATCTTAATTTATTGCAAAAATACGAGTCGACCCCAAGATCCCAAATCGCACTAGTAATCTCGAGCAAAATTGGACGCCGACGGCGCCTGCCGTCGTTTTTAGGCCGGCCCGCTTGGGAAACGTGTTAGTACCTTATCCTTGACCTAAATATGTAATTTCGTGAAAAAAATTCTCGATGAAAAAAATCCGATTTTAGCGCCGCGACGCCGCTCCTTGGGAGCGGCGTAGGGCTTCGAAACCGGACTCGTTTGTTAGAGGACCGCCCCCAGATTGCTTGTGCAAAATTTCAAGGTGCTATCTTAATTTATTGCAAAAAAATACGAGTTGACCCCAGTATCCCAAACCGTACTAGTAAAATCAAGCAGAATTGGACGCCGACGGCGCCTGTCGTCGTTTTTGGGCCTGCCCGCTTAGGAAACGTTTTAGTATGTTATCCTTGACCTAAATATGTAATTTCGTGAAAAAAATTCTCGATGAAAAAAATCCGATTTTAGCGCCGCGACGCCGCTCCTTGGGAGCGGCGTAGGGCTTCCAAACCCGACTCGTTTGTTAGAGGACCGCCCCCAGATGGCTTGTGCAAAATTTCAAGGTGCTATCTTAATTTATTGCAAAAATACGAGTCGACCCCAGGATCCCAAATCGCACTAGTAATCTCGAGCAAAATTGGACGCCGACGGCGCCTGCCGTCGTTTTTAGGCCGGCCCGCTTGGGAAACGTGTTAGCACCTTATCCTTGACCTAAATATGTAATTTCGTGAAAAAAATTCTCGATGAAAAAAATCCGATTTTAGCGCCGCGACGCCGCTCCTTGGGAGCGGCGTAGGGCTTCGAAACCGGACTCGTTTGTTAGAGGACCGCCCCCAGATGGCTTGTGCAAAATTTCAAGGTGCTATCTTAATTTATTGCAAAAATACGAGTCGACCCCAAGATCCCAAATCGCACTAGTAATCTCGAGCAAAATTGGACGCCGACGGCGCCTGCCGTCGTTTTTAGGCCGGCCCGCTTGGGAAACGTGTTAGTACCTTATCCTTGACCTAAATATGTAATTTCGTGAAAAAAATTCTCGATGAAAAAAATCCGATTTTAGCGCCGCGACGCCGCTCCTTGGGAGCGGCGTAGGGCTTCGAAACCGGACTCGTTTGTTAGAGGACCGCCCCCAGATTGCTTGTGCAAAATTTCAAGGTGCTATCTTAATTTATTGCAAAAAAATACGAGTTGACCCCAGTATCCCAAACCGTACTAGTAAAATCAAGCAGAATTGGACGCCGACGGCGCCTGTCGTCGTTTTTGGGCCTGCCCGCTTAGGAAACGTTTTAGTATGTTATCCTTGACCTAGATATGTAATTTCGTGAAAAAATTTCTCGAGGAAAAAAATCCGATTTTAGCGCCGCGACGCCGCTCCTTGGGAGCGGCGTAGGGCTTCGAAACCGAACTCGTTTGTTAGAGGACCTCCCCCAGATTGCTCGTGCAAAATTTCAAGGTGCTATCTTAATTTATTGCAAAAAAATACGAGCTGACCCCAGTATCCCAAACCGTACTAGTAAAATCAAGCAGAATTGAACGCCGACGGCGCCTGTCGTCGTTTTTGGGCCTGCCCGCTTAGGAAACGTTTTAGTATGTTATCCTTGACCTAGATATGTAATTTCGTGAAAAAATTTCTCGAGGAAAAAAATCCGATTTTAGCGCCGCGACGCCGCTCCTTGAGAGCCGGCCGGCGTGGTGAACGTGTTAGTACTTCTTCCTTGACCTAGAAAAAAATTTAAGAGAGAAAAATAAAAAAATGATTTCTTAAATTATTTAATTAATTTATTGTTTATAATAATAATTTTAATACAATAAAAATGAATAGACAAAAAGCGTTGTTATTACACATTGTAACAATAATAGTTTTTATTTCTAGGAGATAATGACGTTGTATGACACCTGAATTACGCATTTTAAGCTTTGTCCAAATTCTTGGTATTGTTGTATAATAGCGCAAAATATTTTTCTCTGCTACTATAATTCGACTTGCATTTGATAATTTATTGGTGTAGTTTACTTTAAGTTGAAGCTCCTCGAGCGGTTCTGAATTGTGTAGCCTCCCTCTTATGTTACTAGCTCTCGAATCGGTAGTTCATATGTATTCCCTATCTTGACCCCAGGAGCCCAAATCCTACCTACAATTATTTATACGCTTACCTAAAGTGTGCAAAGTAAATTGGCAGCGTTATTGCGTCAAACGCTATGTTTTTTAGGTTTCTCCTTGGATCTGAAAGAGCAGATTATGCATATTACAAACGCTGTTTAGTTGGTTGCTTAATGATTTACAGATATTGTAACTGTATACCTAAATTACACATACCGAATGAGTTCAAAAATGCAAGACGTTGGTATTTAGAGCTAGCAGTTTTGAGAATTGTACTTAATGTCTGTAGTGCACCCTATTAATAAGTTTGTCATACACGAAATCCGACGATAAATGCTGAATTTAGCACTTAAAAGTTGTTACAGATACACAACAGGTAGGTACGTTCGGAAATTATTTAGTCAACTTCTGTACCAATACATCATCTGACCAACGATTGCTAAATAGTAGATATCTCACGGTGTAATTTTCACAAATGCCCAATATTGACCACTGTTGAAAAACACTGATGCAAGAACATCTAACGTCGCCATATTAAAACTTAAAACACTTGTTGCCCTTTGCTCTACTGAGGTGCAAAGGACCTACTCTATAAAAGTAACAAGGTATAGAAAAATAGTAACCCTGATGCGCCAACTAAAATTACACCTCTTTTTAGTCGTTATAAAATTTTGACTAACTAATCTCTAGAAATAAAAACTATAGTTTTTGATATATGAAATAATACCCATTCTAAATTTTGAATACAATAAACATCGCCATTGATTAATGTTAAAAGTACAGCACGTAGAATACTTCACTTTTAGCTTAACAATTGTTCACGTCAAACACTATAATTTTAGTCCTTCAACTATATATTTATCTTGATGTTGTAACTACTACGTAAGATGTTTTCCATTTACTGTTGTATAGGTACCGTCAAACTGGGTTAAGTGAATCATGGTGGTTAAAATGAATCAGTCATGTATTTCCGTAAACTCGGAGGAAGTGCCGCCATCTGCCTTAAGATTTCGCGGTTTTTGCGTGAAAACTGGCACGCCCGTACGTCAGTGTATATAGTTGAGGGTGTTTCGGTTCACCTAGAAAAAGCATGTAAGTATTACATAGCTTCTCAATGATTAGCGAATTTTAGTGACTTTTTGAAAAGCTAGAAACGTTTTGTTGTAGATGTACTCAATTTGAACCCTAATTTACTTACATGCAATAAATGTGTTAATTAGTTATATATAAACATGCTCTTAATTTTTATTTTTTTCAAAATGTATTTTACGATTTTTTTATTTCCAGAGAGGAGTGTTAGGGGGTAAAGTGAATCATTTATTTTTTATTTACAGTTACCTATGTTAATGTTATAGGAAGCGTTATAATAATTTTTGTTATTTTCGGAATGCCTAGAGTATATAAAAAAAAATTGGGGCCACAAGATAAATGTAATTATGATTCTGAAAGTGTTCGGAGAGCGGTGGCAGCGGTTGACCGAGGAGATATGTCGATGAGAATTTATACAACTATTTAAGGGATGACGTTTTTTGTTTTGTTAGTTCAAAGTTTACAAGTTTTTTTTAATGAATACCATTTTTTTTTACACATTTTTAGTTTTAAACGTATTTTTAATAAATATTATATACCAAGTGAATTAAACATATGTTTATTCACGAAAATATGTTGAGCTCACGAGCACGTAGTGCGAGTGATATCATATCTTTGAGTTAATAAATGTTTAATTCACGTGCCATACATGTTTTTATTCAATTTTGACGAAATTTTGAATATAAAATTAAAAAATATTCAAATTAAGATATAAATTTGCTCATTCATCGTCGAATTGATCTAAATTTTAGTAATTATATTATACACTACAAATAGAAAGAATAATTGAATGTAAATATTTGTAGAAATAATAAAAATATGTTGTTCTTCATTGAAACTTTTTTAATTCTCTAGCGAATTACACTTTTTTAAATCTCTAGTGAATTAAAACACTTTTATTTCACTTGTGGATCATATACTGTTTATGAAGGTTGTTATTGAGTTAATAATGTCACTTTAAACTGTCAAAATTGAACAAATAGATTTAATTTCGTTATTTTTTTTTCTTAAATTTCCTACTAAAATATTTTTTTTTATTTTAAATTGATTCACTTTATCCATTAGTGTTTTAAAGTGAATTTTTATGCATTTTAAAGGCCTGATTCATTTTACCCCAAAGTAGTGGGTAAAGTGAATCAACCCTGTACTAAAAAAATTGGGTGTTTTCATATTTAAAAAATATATGATTTATGTCTCAAATACATCGGAAAGTGCCAAAGAAACTTCAATGGTTTTTTCAAATTTTTGTGTTTGTTAATTTCGGAGAAAATAATAAAAAATTACCATTTTTGATTCACTTAACCCCGTTTGACGGTACTCTAGTTTTTTCCCCTATTGCCACAATTACTACTGCTAAACAATATTCATATTGGCTTAAAAGATATTACCTAGAAATTATAACAAGCTATTTTCGTGTTTCCTGTAAACCAGTATTATGCAAAACATAATAACATGTATTTGATACTGTTAGTTGGTGTAAGAATCAACTCATTATCGTAATAAAACTTGATTTTGATCTCTGGAGTCAGTTGCACGTCATCACTTGAGCCTGCTTTGCTATATTTTGGGGTATTTCTAGCTGTTTAGATCCAGTATTCTGATCCAGCATGCTGATCCCGCAATGACGCCGTTCTGATTCCGCTATGAGCTGTTTTTATTCCGCAATGTTCTCGTCTCGTCAGGGTCCAATTTGCCTCTTCCGTAAGCTGCCTCCGTGAGCCACCGTTTGTTCGGGTTTGCCACCCGATTTCTTTGGTGCTGGAATTTATGGTGTCAAACCCGAAGCGAGTCCCGCTCTTAATTTTAGCACCAGTGTTTAAAAACTAAGGTAGGTTTCTGCAAAATAATAAAAAAAG
The DNA here is from genome assembly GCA_940337035.1 of Agriotes lineatus. NCBI lineage: Eukaryota > Metazoa > Arthropoda > Insecta > Coleoptera > Elateridae > Agriotes > Agriotes lineatus. Next base: position 38,893 of record CALNHX010010097.1, read on the forward strand.
TTAGACACAATTTTTCTCTAAACCTCCTCCTTGGGGTTCTACAGAGTGATAAATGGAGTTCGAAACATACATATTTTATTCTTAAAATATTTCCAGGATGGATTCATTTAGCGCCCCTACAAATTTAGATCTATTAGTTTTGAAGGTAAGTTACCTACCCCCTTCCCCCTGAGTTAGTCCGAGTGCATGTTGTTACATGATAATTTACTTTAATCGATATTGACTGCACTAGCTATTAAATCAAGGAAAAAGAGTAAAGGGTTCGCCGGTTTCTGCAATAACACAGATCTTAAACGTGTCGGAACAGATGGAGGCGTTCCTGTTACCCTCGATCTAGCTCAGTCGAGAAGGCGTGATTCGAAAGCTTAGTTAAAAACCTACGGCACTTACCCTCTACTTTTGCTCAAAATTCTATTACCCAAAGTGCCACTTGCTTTTAAAGGAAAAAAACACTGGGTTCGCTGCGAGCCGCCTTTTCACCGTCGCTCACCAAGCTCTACCAGGTCTATAGGAATAAACGCAAGGTGGCCTTGAATGACTTACCTTAGGGACCAACCTCCTAGAAAATTAGGATCTTAATGCAAGCTAATATGCTTAAGGCTTGTACGGCAAACGAGACATGTTTTGGCTATACGATAAAATACACATGGCCTTTGCCAATGAGAGGTTGAAAACCCAAAAATGATTTCTACGATGCTATAAATAAACAAGCTGGCTTAAAGAAAAATTAGCCTTTAATGATTTAAAAACACACAAGAAATTTTCAAGTTCATTGTACAACTGATACACCCTGACTGATAATAAAGGGGATCCCAGCAAAGTTATCTTAATTGTTAATTCGTCATGCTAAAATTAGTACATACAAGCATAACAGGGGTTGCTTCACACAATTTACAACTAAGGCGATGCCATGAGTCACCAGCGTAAAGTTCCACACCCAAAAATGCGGCGCACACTATCTATATTCTCGCGGCACTTCGCGATGCATTTAATACCAAAAACAGAATACAGAGGTGAATCCTACCTGAGCCAGAACACGTGCTGTTTCGGGGATGACAGGTGACAGAGCCAAACCTGGTGTTTGCTTAGTGGCACGGCTTCCAGCGATCGTGATGGCAGGAGTGCAAACTTTCCTCCAGCGTAAGGGTTGTACAGAAGCTCGTCTCGAATCAAAGGGGTAGTCGAAAGAGAAGCGAAGGCCCTCTGAGGTGAAGACAGCGGCTGGCAGCGAGTGGAACACTTCAAGTTGGACCCGGCGTCAAATAGGATTTGCACAATGCAAAGCTTCCTCACGTAACACGAGAAGATACTAGGACGGTTCAACTGCGTCTTCAAACGGATGTGCAGCTAGTTCAAACTGACTCCTCCACAGGAGCAACCAAAACTATTAAAGACGCGCCGCCAAAAATTTCCGCCGGGCTAACGCATTACGCACCCACATTCGCTGCTCGGGATGTTTAAACTTTTTACGAGTTTGCTACCGTGAGAGCTGGGGTAGAACTCCTCACACTTGAAAATTCACAAGAGCACATGTTTTTACGAAAGGCTCCCCCGAAATTAGCAGAGGGCACACACAAACAACGCAGCCCCAGCTCCAAGATGCCGGGGCTGTCAACTTTACAACATAGTTCTCGATTGAAGGCTTGCCACTGATTTCTTCTCAAATTGGATTGCCTCTTTAGCAGTGACAGATGGAATTTTCTGTCTCATTTATTGCACAACACAACGAAATCTTGCCAAAGAACCCGGGGAAATTCCAATTGAACAAAGCGTATCGAAAAGATGACGAAGCTAACCAACGCAGTTTCCAAGAGGCTCAAATATCAGATTGCAAGGACAATTCTGAACAACTTTAGGTGCTAAGTTATTAAAAAGAAACATTGAGCGTTAAGGCCTAGTTTCATTATTGTTTAAGCCAAAGAGCTTGCTCAAAATTTATTTCCAAAAGGCTTAAGTTTATCGAAAAGCGAGAATTAAGCGAGACGCCAAACTGCACTGTCTACAAAAGAAACAAAGAATGATTCATAGTTGCAATTCGGCGAACATAATCTAAGCTAAGTGATAATATTTATAGTGAACTGAGCGCTCCCAAGATGCGAGGCGCGAGCACTACAAAGTTTGTGCAAATGAATTTAAATATAACTGGGAGCACAGGGCCGGCTCAAGAAAATTTGTGTAGAACAAACGAGGTCGAGATAACATAACAATGTTCCGATCAATATCGGCAATTTATAATGTAACAATTAATTTTTTGTTTTCAACTGTAAACTGTAGTTGTTATATATCTTGAACTTTTGCGCCTATTATGAATTGTAATTATCTGTAACAATAAGATGTTCTTAATATGTAATTTGTACCTATTGCATATACAGGGTGTAGAAATGCTTTACGCACCATAGGGTTTTCAATGGTAATTTCTTCATATGACAATATTTGCTTCCCTAATTATTCTAGAGCAAACCTGTAAATAAGTTTTTTGTAGAGCAAACAACTGTGCATCCATTTATGCTATAATTTTGGTCATTTTACCTCAGAAAACCTAATAATGAAAGAAGCTGGAATTTTCATTTTTTCAAAAATCAGTGCACACTGTAAAGTGGTGGTATGCTGGAAGCAGATCAGGTGCAATAAGTGCCATGGTTGCAGCTACATTTGACAGATGCAAACAAATAAATAGCAAACTAATTTGTTGATGCTTTGAGATGCTTCAATAATTTCAAGGCACCACTGATTTGTCTAAAAATGGTAATTTTATTTCTTTAAATTTTTGGTTTTCCGAAATGTAAAATGACAAATGCTAGCATAAATGGATACAGAATTTTTTTCTTTGCAAAAAACTTCCATACAAGTTTGCTCTAAAATAATTAGGGAAGCAAATATTTTCATATGAAAAAATTACCATTGAAATCCCTATGGTGCGTCAAGTATTTCTACACCCTGTATTTACATGAACCATGGGGTTAAGTGGAAAATCAGGCGGCTGGTTTAACTAATCCCCACTGAACTTCGCCCAATACAGGCATTATTATTATTCTACTTGTTATTAAATTTTTGAAAGTGGCTTCAACAGCTTTTTTTGCATTCTAATATAGCAAACCACACATTTTATCCTTTAATCTAGGAAGGAAAACGGAATCCCTAGGTACAAGATCTGGACTCTATAGTGGGTGGTCCAATAATTCCAACTTTAATGCCCTTAAAAAGCGCTAGATGATTACTTCAAGGCCGATATTCCTGCACTTTGTTAGCTTTTTACTTACCTTTAGGTCGGCGTTCTATATTTTTAACTCAACAATTGATCACCATAAAAGTGTACTTTAGGCCCGTCTCTAACAACAGTGAAGACGTCGCGAATTCTTTGATTAAGATGTTAAAGGGAGCGCCAACAAGTTATACTCAGGTACACTGATGTAGGTTAAGAAACTTGTAACTTCACTTTATATCTAATGAAACAATTATCGAACTCAATGATTGAAATTAAAATGAAAGAGAGTAATACCTTTAACTAGCGTTATTGTTGCTCAAACGTTGATCATTATTCAATTACTCTACTATTTGAACGGGGTACCCCACTTAACTTAAACCACTAATATGTTTAATGTTTACACAGCGTTTTTATATGCAAAATATCATCAGAAATCACTTATCTGTTCGTGGTTACACTTGTAGACGTTTAATGCCTCCAATGACTCCTATTAAATGTCAGCTTGACAGCCCCAAATCGTCAGCTGTCATATGCGGCAAGTAGGCCCCAAAACTGCCTGATGACTCTCAGCAGACTAAACTTTCTGTAGGTTTTCCCGCCCAATACTAGTTGCTATAATTCGAATTTCAAGATAAAATGAGGCAGACGCCAAAATAACGATACGTACCGCTTCTAAGCTCGAATCTAAATTCGTCGGAAAAGTGATTCTCGCTTCTAAAATCTCCTACCAGGACGGTTGGCCAGTAATATTCCCTACTATAACCAAACCATTTGAAATGGCGAAATTATCACCAAATAACCCACGAAACTTCTTGCACGTTCAAATGCTGTCTCACGTTTTTTTTCCAAAAACAAAAACCGTTGTTTATTTTCCTCCTTTAGTAACGACCATTGCCAATCTGATATTAATTTTTATGAGCTTTTATCGCATTAATCCCACTTGATCTTTTATTCTCTAATTATATAACGTAAACTACTAGTATAGTGCCAAAATGCTTTTAGCACGTAACAACTTTGCAATCCCCTTTGGCAGAAAAATTGTTGTGTACTAACATAACATAACATAACTTTATTTAAAACGAAAAATAACAGTATATAACAGTATTACATAACAGTATATAATATGCTATTACATACATTTTGCATGATTGAGATCGAAGAACTCAACGTTTCGCCCACTTTCGTAAGGGGCTTCATCAGGAGGAAAAAAGCAAAAGAGCACGGTAACTCAACGTGTTAACCACGCCAGAGGCGAAACTCTTT
>CALNHX010010098.1:0-43341 GCA_940337035.1 Agriotes lineatus
TTAATGTTTAAAAGACATGTTCATTCACAACTTACATGTTTTATAATTTGTTGTACATTTGTCTCAACTTCTGTTACAGAACACCGGCATTCAGCATCATAATGTATATTTTTTAAACAAAAACTATTAGCTTAACAAAAAAACTATGACACATTTTTTTAAATATATCAGACGTCATATAATCCATGCTGCTTAAAGGGTATTTTGCCATCATTTAAATAAAATTATTAAAAGTCGAACGTATCTGTTCTCATAAGTAAATACAGCAATTAATAAAAACTGTATAATGCTCATTTAAGGCTGTACATATAGTCCAGTAAAATGGTGCTCAAAAAGAGCTTAAAGTGGAAAGTTCTGGTGTAATTGTTTTGAGTGACTTGCTTTATGTTTTTTAGGGTGCTGAACACGAATATGAAATTGTCCAACAAAATTTTTTTCGGCAAATATGAGAAATCATAAAAAAAACACTAAAAATCACAGTTTTTTTTAGTTTTTGGCTTATAGCTTGCAAAGTAAGCTTTTTACGCAAAAGATGATTCTATATTAAAATAAAGACGAGAAAATTTCCTACAATTCATGTTTGTATCAGTTTTTTGTACGACATATGGTTTCCGCGCTAAGAGGCGTTGAAAAACTGCCGAAAATCAGTTAATTTTGGAAAATAGCAAAAAACATATTTTTTACAGCCTTTCCGTTCATAGCACTAAAACTAAGCATTTCTCTGTAAACATTATCCTATACTTTGAAAGAGCAGATAAAATTCTGTACAATTTATGTGTAAATAATTTTTTCGGACCTTCAATAGTTATGAGAAAAGCAATGACGAATGCATGAAGTAGTCAGTCGCCTCCTTATTGAAGACATATACTTAAATGCACAATTATATGTCTACGCATATATGTAAAACGTTAACCTTAGGTTATATAGGTGCAACAAAAAGATAAACAGCGATTCATGGTTGATTAATATGAAAACTGTGCAATGTTAAACAATACATATAATAACATGGGTATATAGGTAGGTATTTTATAAAACGCTTATTATTAAATGATTATTGACATTGAAGTGAACCTCGTCAGTCAAACCAACCCCTCTTGTTCAAAGGTTCCATGATTTCTGCAGGGATGCCTTCCGGTTCCTCTACATCTAAAAAAATAAATTAAATATAATTAATGACTTAGTTTTAATTGTTTGAACATGGAATAGTTGTATTAGGATACATATTTTGAACACATAAATAAAAGTGAATGAGTAAAAAAATAAAGGTGAAATGGAATTATTTATGCATAGTTACATTCAAGTACTTCAGGAAGTTCCGGGTCATCCCCGTACTCTTCGATTTCAGTAAGAGACATGTTATTGCAACTGGTTTCGCAGTTCACACACATATTGGAGCACTTGAGGCCTGCGTTTTTCATCCACAGTTTTTCTGACAGGTCTTCTTGCATTTGCAAGAAATAAGTTTCAAAACGGCTTGAGGTGCTGGTGGTTCTAGCGAGGTTACTGGCTCCAGACCATCTACGGTTTTCTTCCAACCCCATTGTTCAGGATCTTCTTCATTCCCAAGCCAGCCTCGGCAGGTCGAAAGTGTTCACAGATGCTTGCTGATTCATAGATTTTCATTGTTCTACGGAAGTGAGTAAAGCTGTATATATACTGTTGAATCGCTCGGTGGAGCATTGATAAATGGCACGCAAGCAACAAAGGAGACCACTTGTGGTTTGCTCCATGAAACCACTCCATCCTGGAATGCTGGGCACATCTTTACACTTGCTGTAAAGCCAAATTAGGTCCGCCAAACAAGGTGTGATAGTATTGGATGAAACAAAAAACTTTTGGAAATCCTTTAAACCAGGAGAACCTGCTTTCTCAAAAATGTTCAAGGAAACGGCGCCCATCTCGCCAACTAGTTGAGCTGGTAGTATTTTCTTCACTGGGAGGACAATTCTCTGATCTGGAGCAATAGCATTTCTTCATTTTCGTGCAAGAAAGAATCTGGAGGGGGATAATCATCCACGACATACGCTACAGATCTTATCTCTTCAAGAATTATAACAGCTGCTGTTTCAACTAATCGAAGACGTTTTTCGGTGTACCACGGATCTGGCCAGTATGTTTGAAACATGCGATCGTATTCTGTTTAATCTTTGATATGATTACATCCTCCCTTCCTCCCCATATCTCTCCAGTAAATGCTTTATTACTGTTTTGGGGAATGTATTCACCCTCTGTCTGAGCTATTAACTGGTCTAATGAAAATTAACATTCCTCATCACTGTTTTCCATAAAAGTAAAAATGTTCTCCCAATTTCTTTAGCATAAGGGCCAACCTTGTTTTTCACATCAATCTTGGGCTTACCAATGTACAGATTTTTTAAACATTTATCATGGTACTAACAATCAGCAGCAATATCTGTTCATATCTCTATCAGCAGAAAGAGGTGGAGTTGAAGGTCACAAGATAGTCCGCTAGCTCAATACGTCACATACCTGTTTTATTATATTGATAAAAATACACAGTTTTCATATTAATCAACCATGAATCGCTGTTTATCTTTTTGTTGCACCTATATAACTTAAGGTTAACGTTTTACATATCTGCGCAGACGTATAATGATGCATTTAAGTATATGCCTCCAAAAAGGAGGAGACTGACTACTTCATGCATTCGTCATTGCTTTTCTCATAACTATTGAAAGTCCGAAAAAATTATTTACACATAAATTGTACCGAATTTTATCTGCTCTTTCGAAGTATAGGATAATATTTAAAAAGAAATGCTTAGCTTTAGTGCTATGAACGGAAAGGCTGTAAAAAATGTGTTTTTTGCTATTTTCCAAAATCTACTGATTTTCGGCAGTTTTTCAACGCCTCTTAGCGCGGAAACCATATGTCCTACAAAAAAATTATATGAACATGAATTGTAGGAAAAATTCTCGTCTTGATTTTAATATAGTATCATCTTTTGCGTAAAAAGCTTACTTTGAAAATTATAAGCCAAAAACTAAAAAAAACTGTGATTTTTAGTGGTTTTTTTATGATTTCTCATATTTTCCGAAAAAAATTTTGTTGGACAACATCAGATTCGTGTTCAGCACCCCAAAAAACATAAAGTAAGCCACTAAAACCAATTACACCAGAACTTTCCACCTCGAATTACCATTTGACTGGACTATAATAGGTTTTAGGCATTTGGTAAAACTAAAGTAGTGGTTGCCAAAATAATAATTTATTTCTCTTAAAGTGTCAGCTATTGGGTCGTTTACCTTATTTTGTACCGTTTTTGTAGAATTTGTAATTTTTGAAACATTTTCACAAATGATTAAAATTTAAAAACCAAATTTTTGGTTAATTATAAGATCCCTGTAAAAGGAAGTGTGCGTGTATCACACCAGATTTTTTGTTTACAAATGCCCCCATGCATTTAAATGTATGGGGGAAATGTAAACATGACATCACTTGGTAACGCATGCTTTCTAACCTTAAATTTGAATCTGATAACTTTACTCACAACTTTTACAAACATGCTACGCCATTGAAATTATCTTACCTCGTCAATTTGAATAATTTTACACAATATGTCTTACACACTTTCAAATGGTTTCACAACTTTTTTCTGCACATCTACTTAACACATCCACCAAAAAATATTACTGTCAAATCAATACCACAGCACCTATAACCATAGGACATAATATTTTTGGAACCTAAACACCGCTTTGAAGGAAGATGTAAAATTGACATTTCCAATTACCCCGTGTTTACAATTACCCCAACTGACCCTAAAAGTTTAATGAAAGTAGAAAATTTAGTAAGGAATAAATTAAACTATAGTTCATTGGCATAGCCATTAAAAGTAATATGTTTAAATGTAGAAAGTCTATTGTCGAGATTTGACAAAGTTTGTTATTATTTACAAAAGTGTAATAATATGCATGTATGGACATTTAAAGAAACTACAGTAACAGAGAAGATAGAAAATAAAGAAATTTTTATAAGTGGATATAATATTTACTTATAGATGTTATTCACAAAATAGGTAGGTATACGGGGGAGGGGAGGGAGTTTTATTTTATGCTAGGGAAAATATTCAATGTGATGTGGATGCAAACTGAGATTGTTGATAAAACTCTGTGGTTATTGTGGGCTAAAATAATAAATTCAGCAAGTTTTGTTCATTTTTTGGATAATATCTACACTGACACTAATTATTAAATGTCATCCAAAGTCATTATTAAATTCAGAAAAATGTTGGCACATATTGGAAATACGGATAAAGCGACAATAATTGCTCACTGCCACCCATTTTGAGAATTAGGTCAAAAAAGTGTCCCGGTTTTTTTGGCCATGACTGTATAATGCAAAATATCACCGATAAAAACTTTCAAAAAGTATATTTCTTAGGATATGAATATAGATGTTAGCGAATAAACTTATTAGGCAGAAGAGTAGGTAATATACAACTAGTAAATGATTATAGGTACATGTATAAGTAAAAATTAAAAAACAAAGATTGACTTGGTATTTACAAACAATAAAAATAATGCAGAGATTACAGTAATTAGAAATCCTAAGATTGGAGACCATGATATGTGTTTAATCAGAATTAAAATGGATAATAAAATACTAAAAACTAAACGGGAATATGAAAATTATTACAGAATGCACAGATTTTCAAAATAGATTAGATAATAAAAATTGGCAGAGTGAAGACGTAAATGAGGCTATAATCTATTATATTCTAATATCAGTGAAGTGTTCGACAAAATAGCACCAGTAGAAACCAAAATGATTATGGGAAAAACGTGGTTAGTATAATAATGAGACAAAACAATTAATAGCGGACAGGGACACAGCATATAAGAGAGCATAATTATTAAACGGTGAGGAACATTGGGAATTATACCGTAGAAGTAGGAATATAGTGACAACAACTATTAGATTTAAAAAAAGGAATACTTTGAGGAAATTATTGATAGGTATAAAAATAATAGCAAAATCATGTAGAAGGGCATCAAAGAGGCTTTAGAAGATAATACAAAATGTTCAATTAACAAAATAGAGTGGGATGGAGCTATCAATACGAACGACAAAGAAATTCCTGAAATATAATAATAATAATAAAAAGATTTTTATTTAGCAAAAGCTAATACAACAAAATTAAATAAAATACAAAAACTAAATTAATTTAACAATTACTTTATAAACAGTATTGAAAATATAATTCAACAAAGTAAAACATATAATACCATAGCGCACGATGATATAGGAGTTAGCTTGACAAGCAACAAATTAAATAAATTTAGAATCATGAAGGGGACAGATGTAAAGAGGACTATTACAAATATTAAAAAAGAAAGCTCTTCAGATGAAATAAATATGAACATTTTAAAGATAGGGGGTACCTACTACATTACAGAATGAAATAATTACATTTAAAATTCGGGCACTTCATGCCATGTAGGAACATGGCCTGAGACAAAATGAAATAGTAAGGATAGTTTCTCTTTCATTAGAATATGATATAATACCAGCAAAATGGAAAATATCTACAGTAATACCAATACCTAAAGTCAGTAATTCTATAGCAGTTGAAAATTATCGGCCAATAAATATGCTACCATTAGCTGAAAAATTAATGGAAATACATGTAAAGGGACGAATAGAAACCCATTTAGCAGTCAATACGATACTAATCGAAAATCAATAGGGATTTAGAAGTGGACATTCGTGTGAATCGGCATTACAATTAGTTATATCAAAGTGGAAGGAATTGATGGCTGAAAAACAGGTAGTATTAACAGTTTTTATTGATTTTAAGCGGGCCTTTGAAACAATCAGTAGAGAAAGATTAATTAAAAAGGTGGAATTATACGATATAGAAGGGAACGCATTAGGATGGCTTACAAATTATCTTTGGAACAGGTATCAAATAACCGGGGTAGAAAAATACTTTTCAAAAGCAAAAAAGGTCTTACCTGGAGTTTCTCAGAGAACAACACCAGGACCATTACTTTTTATCATCTATATTAATGATATTAATATTTAGAAAAAGAAACTATACTGAATTTATTTGCCGATGATAGTGCCATATCAGTTAGTGGAAGTTGTGTTGAAGAAGCATTGATAGGATGCAGAGGGAAATAACTAAATTAGAGAAATGGTTAAGCAAATATTCATTGTTGTCAATACTAAGAAAACAAAAGTAATGTTAATGGGAAAAACTTATTGTACAGGTTTAACAAGCATAGAATTATTTAATGATTATTTAGATTATGTAGACGAAATTAAATATTTGGGATTACTCATTGATAGGGAATTAAATTTTAAAAATCATGCTAATTACACAATAAAAAAGATTAATAAGAAAATTAACTATTTCTACAGAATAAGTAAAAATATATTTGTGAATTCATGAAAAACAATATATAAAACCATAATTGCTCCTCTACCATATTATACAGAGTGTCCCAAAAAGAATGGGACACCGATTAGTCACAGATTCCTTACGTTAGACTAAATCGATTAAACCCAATATACCTTAGTACAAAATCCCTTCACTAAGAAGTTATAGGGCCTTGAAGTTCAATTTTTTATTTTTTATTTTTGTATTCATTTCCACAAATGTAGAGATATCGATTTGAATTTTGGTATACATGCGCACTATTATATACTCCACTAATAACACTTTTTTCATAAATTAGACTTGACTGTAAGAGGCACTTTACCTATCTTTCAAAACTTTTTTTAGCTGTAACTTCATTATCTGTAAGTTTTTTTTTTAAAGTTCATGTTATTATCTGAATGACAATTAAAAAGGACAAATATAATGTACTCTTAGTTCTTAAGCCTAAAAGAAACCGTTTACCTTAAAATGCCCATCAAAGGTTTTTGGTTGTCATTAAGACGTGCAATTATCAAGTAGCCGTGATCACAAAAACAATGGTCATCTAGTAAAAAACAATGATAAATCAATTAACGACACTAGTGACATAAGAATTTGTTCATTTATGTTTAAGAAAATGCCGCTACATAACGAATTCTCCATTGCTGAAAGGTTCGTTATGTCGCAGCATTTTCGTCAGCACAAAAGACCAAAAACTGATGTCACCAACGTCATTAATTGATTTCTTGTTGTTGTTTACTTGATTACAATCATTACCCATTATTTTTGTGATCATGGCTACTTGATAATTGCACGTCTTAATGACAATCAAAAACCTTTGATAGGCATTTTAAGATAAACGGTTGCTTTTACGCTTATGAACTAAGAGTACATTATTTTTGTGGGTTATAATTCTCTTTCAGATAATAACCTAACATTTTTAAAAATATTACAGATAACGAAGTTAGACCAAAAAAAGTTTAGAAAGATAGGTAAAGTGCCACTTACAGTCAAGTCTAGTTTATGAAATTTTTCGTATTAATGTAGTACATAATAGTAAGTATGTATACCAAAATTCAAATCGATATCTCTACATTTCTGGAAATTAACAAAAAAATAAAAAATAAAAAATTGAACTTCAAGGCCCTATAACTTCTTACTGAAGGGACTTTGTACTACGGTATATTGGGTTTAATCAATTTATTATGACGTAAGGAATCTATGACTAATCGGTGTCCCATTCTTTTTGGGACACCCTGTATTATTGGAATGAAACTGAGAAATGTACTTTTCAAAAATTACAAAATAGGGCTATGAGAATAAGACTTGGGGTGAATAGATGCACAAGAGTTAAAGATAGGTTGGAGTGTTTGGATTTTATGAGTAGTAAACAAAAACATAATAAATACCATTATTTTTATATTTAAAATGACTATTTCCCGTATCTCTTATTATCCAATCATATGCCATGATTTGCAAAAATTCAAGCAATCACGTGTTTTTATAGTGGCAAAAAATCTAAATTTTCCCTTGGGATAATATCAGTTTTTTACCACTTGTATCCGTGGCAACCAAATATGTTGTTTTAAGCAAGGTGGTATTTTAGAAACGTCATTTAAACTGTCACTGTGAAATGTCACATTCATTGAATACCGATACAAAATGAACCGATATTTGGAAAATAGTCCACAAAATGTATTTCGGGCTCATGATTTTGCTAGGAAAATGCCTTACTCAAGATTTGTTGTTTTTTGGCAATGTTCCTCGACAAACTAACTTTGACAAATTCTCTCGCCTAACATTTTTACCGGCAAAATCATTTGCCCTTAATACATTATTACTGATAAATAATTTATTACCAAATTACATCTGTAAGAAAATTCTATTTGTTCGAGACATACATCAATATACTAAAAGGTCTTTGTGTAATCTATATGTACATTTTAGTAGTGTGAACGTTGCCAGGTGCGAACGTGTGTGAGTACTCGTCCAAATCTACAGTGTTAATTTTTGGGCGGGAAATTGTGGAAAGTGTTTTTTTGAACTAAAAAGAACGGACAAAATATTGCCATGTGCTGGCATGTGCGACAAAAATTATCATTCAAAATGTGTGAACATTGGCAGTAACGATTATGCGTACATTACGAGCAAAAAGTGGATGGGTTGGTTTTTTGAGTAGTGCGCCGATAAGAAAAATCATAATATACGGAGTGTATTAAAGACAATGAAAGAAGCTTGGAACAGCGTATGTGGAAGATTGAGTGAACAGAACGAGAAACTGAAGGATCAATCACAGAAATTAGTTGAGTTACACGACATTATAAATTCGCGCAATGAACAAATACAAACCAGCTTTCAACAAGTAATTGAAAAGCAAGATATGGAGGAAATGAATTATGCTGAAAAACTTAAAATTAAGAAACACGATCCAGTTGTCTTAATAAAGCCGCAGAATCAGGAACAAACAAGTACGGACACGAAAAACGAAACAAAAAAATCCATTTATCCTATTGACTTAGAATTTTCAGGACTTCGACATGTTAGCAAAGGTGATATTGTAATAGAGTGTAAAAACAGAGAGGCAGTGAACAAAGTACAAGAAAAGGTAGCAAGCAAACTTGGAGAAAATTATGAAGTAACCATTCCGAAAAAAAGATTACCCAGGATCAAAATAGTTGGACTAAGCGAAAAATTGTCATTTGAAGCCATAGAAGATAAAATAAGAAGTCAAAATAATTATTTAGATATACAAGAAGCTGACAGAGTAGTACATATTAAAGAAAATAAAAGTCAAGCTGGAAGAAGGTATTATACGGTGTATGCAGAAGTTAAACATTAGTTGGGATAGATGCAGAATTTACGATGCTGTAGAGGTCACCAGGTGTTTTTCGTGCAGTGGATTTAATCACAAAGTCAGCGAATGCAGGTCAAACAAAGCTTGCCCAAAATGTTCAGGGTCACATCTATTGTGTGAATGTCACGCGACAGATAATGACCTTAAATGTGTAAACTGTGCACATGCAGTGGAAAAATTGAGGATGAAATTAGACACAAATCATCCAGCTTGGAGTACCGACTGTGCAGTTTTTAAACGTAAATTGGAACAAGCTAGAAGCAAAATTGATTTTTTAGAGTAGGCGAAAGAAGTTCTGAAATCATATATTTTAATTCCCAAAGTATGTTAAAACATATAGAAGAATTGGAAATTTTAATCTTATCGAGGCACCCAGCGTTGCTATTCTTAAGTGAAGCTCGCATTACAGATAAGAGAGAGGATTGTGAAATACATTTTCCAGGGTATAGTACAATACGGTGTAATTCTCAAAGTCGAAAAACCGGGGCCGTAGTTATAGTGTTGAAAAACAATATCGAATTTAGGATAAAAAGGTTGTGCCAATATATTAAACTACCCCCTTATTATAATTTTCAATAAAATAAGTAGGGTGTTTTGGAGTGTTCTGAGACAAGGTCAGGTCAAGGTTACCACCCCCCACCACTCAACCTGCCACCCCCCACCACCAACAATATTAAGTTCAAGGCTAAGTGGTGGTGGGGGGTGACAACCTTGACCTGACCTTGTCTCAGAACACTCCAAAAGAAAAAAATGTTTAAAGTGAATGACCTCAACCATTTTTTCAAGGTACACACTCCTTCAATGAGTTCTACCCCTAATTTCAAGAGCTTTTGCACACTTACCTTGACCTACCCTTGTCTCAAAAAAAAAAAATCTTCAAAGAATTTTTTTAGTGTCGGCATGGACCTCTACCACTGCTATTCACAGGTGTCGTTTCGAGAACGTGTACACTAGCACTGTTTCAAGATCATTAACACTTACCTTGACTTACCCTTGTCTCAAAAAAACCTCTAAAAGATTTTTTAGTGTCGGCAGGGACCTCTACTACTACTATCTACAGGTGACGTTTCGAGAACGTGTACACAAACACTTTAGGAAAAAAATATATGGAGGAAACTAATATTTATTTTTCTATGTACAAAAGTAACTAAGTTCTATTTACAAGATTAACTAAAGTACACTAATAGACACACTAATATTATATAACTTACGCTACTCTTCAATAATTAAGGTGTGTATTTGTCCACTGTCACTAAAACTACCACCGTCAACATCGTAGGCTTCGGTGGACACGTCGGAAAAGACTGAGGGTGCAGGTGAACTGGCGTCGAAGTCTGAGAGATCCCAACTCAATGATACCTCAGCATCGTCGAGCTCAGCTAAAGCTGCAGCCTCTCCAGCCAAGACCCTGTTCACGATGTCCTCCAATTGGGAGACGACGACGGAAGCCTCCCAGTTCTGCGCTGACAGATGTCCAGCGGTGTAGTTGAAAAACAACGTAGAGGATGAAGGAGTCAGAGATCGCAGAAGCAATACTAGCGGTTCTTCTGGAGTCGGTGTCCAAGCGAACCGGCTTAACCAGTACCGCATCCAACCGGCAGATAATTCTGCACGTGCCTCTTCGGGAGCGTACACAATTGTCAATGATATAAAATTTATGAAGAACAACATCTTAACTACTCGATGTTTGTGAGACAAATGTTGCACAGCGCGGAAAACAGAGTTGCCGGAAACATAACGTTACGGTGAAGGTCGTCCAGTTTTATGTATACTCGAGTTCAAGTGCGGTTATTCAAAGTTCATTTATATGCACCATGAATGCAGGGTTCGAGTAACAGGATATCCTGGGCACGTCAGAAAACCACACTGACCACAACCGCATTCCACAGACTCCAGTTCAAGTGCGTTCATTCGAGTTCATATGCACCATGAATGCAGGGTTCTAATTAGGATGAATGCCGGCTACTAATTGCCTTAGAGTGAAGGTCTTCTAGTTCAGGAAAATGCAACCACGATAGTATTTCTGCAGGAGCGCAGGTGTAAAGCATTGAACTATTGTAAAAAAAATATCCGGGATTGTCGTCAAAAAAATGAGCCAGTAATTGATTTAGAAAGTGGGAAGGGGAAGGGAACAAAAATGTTAAGACAGTAGTCCTGTCGTCACCAGCACAGTAAATTCCATTATCAGGAACATAATGAAACAACACTTCCAATTGTCCCGCATTCAACATTCTAGGTCATTAAAGTTCATTCCTCTATGAGTAGATCCGCGATTGCCGGAGCACGGCTGACCACAACCGCATTCCACAGTTTAATGCTTCAAGTTCGCTGCAGTTCATTCCTATATAGGTAGGAACCCGCATACAACATTCTAGGTCATTGAAGTTCATTCCTCTATGAGTAGATCCGCGATTGCCGGAGCACGGCTGACCACAACCGCATTCCACAGTTTAATGCTTCAAGTTCGCTGCAGTTCATTCCTATATAGGTCGGAACCCGCATACAACATTCTAGGTCATTAAAGTTCATTCCTCTATGAGTAGATCCGCGATTGCCGGAGCACGGCTGACCACAACCGCATTCCACAGTTTAATGTTTAATGCTTCGAGTTCATTCCTATATAGGTCGGAACCCGCATTCAAAATTCTAGGTCATTAAAGTTCATATCCGCGATTGCCCGAGCACGGCTGACCACAACCGCATTCCACTGTTTAATGCTTCAAGTTCGCTGCAGTTTATTACTATATACAGTGTGGTCCATTAAGTGTGCAACAAATGGGACATTTTTTTATTAGTTGTAAAACCGAAATTTAAATACCGCCAAAAGTTAGTGCATGTTCGATAACCATATCAGATGCCCTTAGAATGGCTTCAAGTCAAACAATATACAGGGCAGGACAAAAAATATGTAATTCGTTCAAGAATAAAGTTACCTTATTTCAAAAAATATAGCAAAATTTTATTGAGAAAAGTTGTTTAGAATCAAAAGTTATCCTCAAATACAAAGTCACGGCCTCCTATTCGAATTTTGATTCTTTTTCTTGTAAAATTTTGTATTATCCCCGTATGATACATATTTTTATTATTCTGATTTTATTAAGAGTTTTTCATATGTAAATTATGATTAGTAAAGCATTTGCCTTGTTAAAAAGAATATTTGCGAAATTCTAAAGTTCTGTTAAATATCGTTGCAACAAACATGAAGTGGACGCTTACCTAAAAAAATATAAATCCAAGTCAATTTTACAAATACGCTTCAAGTTGCTAAAAGTTATTTAAAAGGGATGTGGTTGTGGCTACTTTAAATACATATAAAATAAAAATAATAAAAATATGTATCATACGGGGGTAATACCAAATTTTCCAAAAAAGAATCAAAATTCGAATAGGAGGCCGTGACTTTGTATTTGAGCATAATTTTTAATTCTAAACAACTTTTCTTAATAAAATTTTGCTATATTTTTTGAAATAAGGTAACTTTGTTCTTGAACGAATTTCATATTTTTTGTCCTGCCCTGTATATTGTTTGACTTGAAGCCATTCTAAGGGCATCTGATATGGTTATCGAACATGCACTAACTTTTGGCAATATTTAAATTTTGATTGTACAACTAATAAAAAAAATTCCCATTTGTTGCACACTTAATGGACCACACTGTATAGGTGGAAATCCACATTCAATAATTAAACATTAGCAATGAGTTCCTCTTACAGTCGTTGTGTTAGATGCGGTGGTCTATTGTTTGTGCTGAGTGATGATCTTAGTGCTCCTTTGTATCCCATGATAGCAAAGGAGGATGCTAAGAACATGCGATTGTGTACTTGCGCCGTCACGGTGAGTAGTTCAAAAACTCCAATTCAAGTAGTGCACGATATTGGAATTGCCCGCCCTGACGCTAAACTTAAGAGGAGCATGGCTGCTAACAATGCAAGCGCATCTGCACACCGCAAAAGTGATTCCATTAGTGGCACCCCTGCTAAGCTTCCTAAACGTCAGGACCATTCACTGTTGAGGGCGCTGCTTACTTCTAGCAATGTGCAACCGTCTAACAGGAACACTCACAACTTGCGCGATATGTTTTTAAATAAACATTACCACGACGATGGTGTCGAAGCATGTGGGGCACACAGCTCTTGTGCAAGCAACGAGTCGCCTGCCTTTCAAGCGTCGGTGGCTGCTACCGGAAATGGCCCATCGACGCCCTCTTCCAAATTGGTGGAGTATGTTTTTCCATTGCCGAATGGAGATTCTACTGCGCCATCGCAAATTTCGTTCGAAGTGAGCGAACTCATTGAAAATGGTCCTGCTGATGTAGATTGCATGTTGGCAGAATTTGAATTGGAAGCTCCCGTGGGGGACGGTACGCTACCAGACCTCGCCGACATTACGAGACAGTTATGGGGTGTAGATGGTTTAGATGTAGTTGTTGATTCTCCACCAACTACATCTACACCAGTTACACCTAACGATGTACCCATTGCTGTAGATGTTGTGATGTCTGCTCATACTGACTCCGCACCCATCCATGCTGAGGTATCGATCGATGCTGAGCCGGAGTGGGTAGACTTCACGGATGAGAATTTGCGTGAGATAGATGAGGCAATAGCAAGATGCAATCAGCCTAGACCTGTGGAGGCTCCTCCGCAAGCTGTAGATACCCCCGCGGTAGCTGCAGAATGTGTTGTGGAGACTCGTGCCGAAAGGCATAACAGGTTGTTGCGTGCCGCCGTGGACATCCGCCTCCAGGAATTAGAACAGCACGAGGCGGCTCTGTCAAGGCTAGATAGGCTGGCGCGATATCAGATAGAGCAGTTGCGGGTGAGGAGCCGCCAAGTCGGCAATCACTGCCTAATCAGCACCGTGACTGCTCGAAAGTTGAAAATAAGTCAAATTGAAACACTTGTTCGCATTATTTCCAACACATTAAGGATGTTAGATGACTAGGTCAGGCTATTGTTATTGTTTCTTGCCTCTTCTATCCACACCCCCTCCCTCACTTATAACCTGTCTACTTCCCCTCCTGGCCGACGTAATCCAAACGCCCCCATCGTGTCGGCTGGCGCGTATATACCGAGAAGCATTGCCCGCGTGCTAATAGCATTATCGGTACATATTACCAATTTGGATTGCCCTACTGCTACAGTAATAATGCACGTTTGCGAGCAATGTTCTAGCAAATTTACGCGTCGGGATGCCTTGTTGCGGCATCGGCGCCAGAGTTGTCCAAGCAACGTTCCCTATTCGCCTAGTGGTGAGTTTGTTGTTCTCCGTCTCTGATATATATAGTCAACCATGTCGGTCAGTTGCAGATACTCCTATGGATGCTCCTGCGAGGAGGGTATCCAATCTTCGCGCTCCAGAGGTGAGAGAAAGTGCTACGAAGAAAGCTCGACTTAATCCCCCCTCAGGTATATATCAATTGGTAATTGTAGTTTTTGTTTACGACTGGAATAATGATTTAAAAACTTTGTAGGTAATTTCTGCAGTCAATAAAGTTTCTGTAGAAATGAAAATTTATAATTTTCTAAACAATATATATTCAGCTTTATTTAAGCCTTCTTCAGTGTTACATTTAGAGTTTATATTTTGAATTTAATAGTTTTAATCTGAAAATAAACATTTTTGGTTAGGTTAATACGTTAAAACTTAAAGTGAAGGTTAAATTTTCTTACCTGTTAAGAGACATTTATATTCATTATTTGCTAATATTTTGTTATTTGAGATTTAATTCTACATCTTATATTTACATTTATACATCTGAAATTAAAGTTTTTACAATTAGGATTTTTTTTTTAATAATATCATTTAGTAAAAAGTGTTGGTGGTGGAATTAAGCACACCACATTATTATTGTCACAAATTCATACTTTATAACAGTTTATTATGATTGTTTAAACAATTTCAAAACTTTTATGCACGTGTAAGCAAAACGGAAATGAATTGACAGATTGAAACACCGTGGCAAAGCAAGAAAGCTTAGTGGTTTCTTATAATTTCTAATTTCTTTTCATTCTAAGAGTAGTGCGTCTCAGATCCAAGATAATTGCTCAAATTATATTTAAGAAAATTGATGAAAATATAAAGTTTGTTTGAAAATATTTATTGGTAATTATAAAACCGGAGTGATTGACATGTTCGTAGCGAATGCTGCAGGACCATGTACGTCAACTAGACCGTCTACGTCAAGGAACGTGTCTGTGAGCTCTCGCCCTGGTAAA
Organism: Agriotes lineatus; assembly: GCA_940337035.1. NCBI lineage: Eukaryota > Metazoa > Arthropoda > Insecta > Coleoptera > Elateridae > Agriotes > Agriotes lineatus. The sequence goes on from CALNHX010010098.1 coordinate 15,459, forward strand.
GATCTAAGTACGTATGAGTGTGTGTGAGTGGGCGGTGTAGTTACGATTGTTGTTACAGACTCCCGCTATTGCTCCGTATGCGACGAGAATGTTCCCGTGCGTGGCTTCGTTGGGCACATGCGAAGTAATCGTCATGCGTTGCGAACCGGGAGGCCAGGTGGCCGAGTGGCACCCCTGCAGTCAGCCTTTAGGTCCCGGATTGCCACGTACAGAGTTACAACCATAAATTATCATATAATGGTCGAGGAGTTTCTGTTAGAAATTAAAGAAAAAGTGTTGACGTTATTGCGAAGGCAGCTTAAAAATTTAAAGAGCTTAAAGGTGAATTTGGAATTATTTGGATACTTCGTTTTAGAAAGTAAAGGATTGGAAGAAATCAAGTCATTTAACACGCGCAATGAAATTGTAACTTTGGGTACCGACCTCGATGTATTGTATGATAATTTTTGCGGCATCTTGGATGAGAAGGTGTCTGAATTTCAGGAACGGGAATCTGGTAAGTTGATGTGACCTCGACGATCGCTGTATATTAAGAACACTTGAATTGTTGCAGGCTGGGTTCTTAAGCAGTTGCTGTCGTTGGTCGTCGCCGTCAACAAATACAACCCCCTCAGAGCTTCCTCGTACCTACCACTGCCATCATTTATTGAGCGAAAGAAAGCTATTGTCAACGTTCAAAACAAGGATGAGTACTGTTTCGGGTGGGCGATTTTAGCTGGTATTGTTGAACCTAGCGGACCTCCCCATCGTACGAGTTCTTATCCCGATTGTAGAACTGTTTTGGCGTTAGATGGGTTGGAATTTCCATTGAAATTGCGCTATATTCCGAAATTCGAACAACTTAATCCTCAACTTTCGGTTAACGTGTATGGGTTAGAGTCGCGTTTTGAAAATCGAAAAATGATTTGGGAAGTTGTGGGACCTTTGCATTACTCTGTCATGAAGCGGTTGAGACACGTTAACTTGCTTCTGTTAACTAATGACGAGGGTGACAGTCATTACTGTTGCATTAAAAATTTTTCTCGCCTCGTTTCGCAGCAAATAACTGCTAGAAAGGGGGCAAAACATTTTTGTGACGGATGCTTGCATTACTTCCGTACTGAACAGCACTTGCGACAACATATGAAGTTCGATTGTAATCAGGTGTATACCAAAATTCCAACCGATGAGTTGATCGTGGACAAACTTGGTGAAACAATCCCACAAAATATTTTGAAATTTGAAAATTACCATAAACAATTAAAATTACCGTTCGTTGTCTACGCAGATTTTGAGACGATTTTAAAACCTGTACAGGAACCTGATACGCAACCAGACCTCGAGAGTTCGTTTACAGTTAAGACGTGCGAGCATGTGCCTTACTCGTTTGCATATTTTATAAAGTGCTCGTACGACGACAGTCTTTCTAAATTTCAAACGTACCGCGGTGAAGATGCTTCAACTGTTTTTATGGAGCGGTTGGATGCAGACGTTCGTTATTTGTATGACAATTTTTTTAAAAACGTGGTTCCTTTGGCGACGATGACTACTGCGGAACTTCAAAATTACGAGGCTGATACGTCTTGCCATATATGTGATCGACCCTTTGTGACCGATCAGATTAGGGTGCGAGACCATTGTCACCTGACTGGAGCGTATCGGGGTGCTGCACATTCTATCTGTAATCTAAATTTCAAAGTTCCCAATTTTGTGCCTGTCTTTTTCCACAACCTAAATTATGATTCTCATTTGTTCGTCAAACAATTCGCCGTCGATGGCGAACAGATCGATGTGATACCTCAAACGAAAGAAAAATATATATCCTTTGGCAAGCATCTGTTAGTAGATGAAATCGATTTTGGTTACAAAACGCAGAAAGTTTATTTACAAATTAGATTTCTAGACAGTTACCGTTTTATTAATCGATCTTTGAGTACCTTAGCTGATTATTTGGCTGACGATCAGTTTTATGAAATTAAAAGGTTGTTTGGGGACGATCCAAAATTTCAGTTAATGAGACAGAAAGGCGTGTTTCCATATTCCTTTGTGGACTCCTTCGAAAAATTGAACCTTGCGAAGTTGCCTTCGAAGGTTCAGTTTTTCGACTCTCTACATGAAGAACACGTCTCTCAAACTGATTACGATCGTGCTGTGTCTGTGTGGAACACCTTCGACTGTCAAACTTTGGGTGACTACTCGGACATTTATTTAAAAGCTGACGTGTTGATTTTGGCAGACGTGTTTGAAAATTTTAGGAAGTTATGTTTGGAAGCATATAAGTTGGACCCTGCCCAATATTATACGGATCCAGGTCTTAGTTGGGACGCTATGTTACGATCTACGGGTGTCAAATTAGAATTATTAACTGACATGGACATGATACATTTTCTCAAAAAGTCAATTAGGGGTGGTATAAGCACATGTATTGGTAGGAAGGCTATTGCCAACAATTGTTTAGTTCCAAATTATGATTCCTCTGAGCCTACATCATTTATTATGTAATTAGCCGCTACAAACTTATACGGTTTTGCGATGCGTCAGTATTTGCCGCACCGAAATTGTGAATGGCTCGCGACAGAGGAAGTTGAACATTTTGATGAGGCGGATACGGGTTTTATTTTGGAGGTTGATCTAGAGTATCCTGAACACTTGCACGGCGACCACAATGATCTACCCTTTTGTCCGGAACTTATTATTCCCCCGGGTGGAAAATATAAATGTCCAAAATTGATTCCAAATTTGTACCATAAGACCAAGTATGTGCTTCATTATCGAAATTTACAATGTTTAGATGCTGGTTTAGTTTTACAAAAATGCACAGAATTCTTAAATTTATTTAATCGCCATGGTTGCGCTCATATATTGATATGAATACCGCGTTGCGTAACCGAGCACGAAATGAATTTGAGAAAGATTTTTTTTAAGGCTAAAAATAATAGCGTTTTCGGAAAAACGATGGAAAATGTCGACAAGCGATCGAACATCAGGTTGGCGAGAACGTGGGACAGTGTCGGCAAGAAACTAGGTGCTGCAACTCTAATTGCCAAAGCAAATTTTAAGAATTCGGTAATTTTTTCTGAAAATCGTACGACACTCATTAATGACCAATAGAAAAATTAGTTCACGAGCCGTAACCAAGACAATAAAAAAATTTCTTGGAAATTTTTTGTAGGTAGATCAGCCTAACTTTGAGGGCTTGTATCGTTACGATTTTCTTACCGAATCTGCATTCGAGCATTAATTCATATCCGGAAATTATTTTCGTGCATTCCAACAACGTCCTAATTTGCCCTCGCGTCCCGCTCGGGCAAATTAATACGACGTTGTTAGACCGCACTCAAAAAAATTTCCGGAAAGAATTGATGCTCTTATGAGATTATATGTGAAAATTTGATTGCTGTGGAACTTAATAAAACAGTTGTTTTGTATAATAAACCGATCTATGCAGGTTTCACTATTCTGGACTTATCTAAAATCGTAATTTATGACTTTTTTTATAATTTTTTGAAACAAAAATATGGCAATAATGTCTCCCTACTCTAGACAGATACTGACTCGCTAGTAATTCACGTACGGACTGACAATTTCTATGAGGACATAAAAAATAATTTAGATCGTTTTGACACTTCAAATTATAAAGACGGTCGACACGGTATACCTCAAACCGTATCGGTCGTCGGTAAAATGAAAGACGAGTACGCAGGTGTTTCGGTAGAACAATTTTTTGAAGCCGGTGCTAAGTCCTACTGTGTGTTTGTAGGAGAGAAAGAAGTAAAGAAAGCAAAAGGTTGCTGCCAATAAATATCTCACTATGGCAACCTATCGCGAGCTTGTTGACAATGTCCGTGGTCAGGTCTTTTGCCAAATGTATGTTTTTCGCTCTCACAAGCACACAGTGTACACTGAATTGAAGAATAAAATTGCCCTATCATATCGGGATGATAAGCGCTATCTTATTCCTCAGTCGAATAACACTCTAGCATGGGGTCATGTAGTAGATATAGACATGTCAGGTGCTAGACCGTTGGACAGGTTACTGGAATTATTGCAAGACGATCAGTAATACTACGCGCGTATCAATAACAGTACATTGTTTTTGTCATTTACATAGTAATAGCTGTTTATTTCTTGCAAAGAGTCTCACGAGATTGGTACGTTTCCAGAGGTTTTCTGTTCGTAGATATTTAGACATAATTTTATTTTTTTGTATGTATAATTAGTTATTAAGTAATTGTATCGTAAAATCTTAAGATAAAGACGCATATCTTATCCTTGTATGCTATTCTACTCCGGTGGAGACAAGCGAGTGTCATCGCCTTCCAACCGATATTCGAGCGTATGGCAGTCATCATATTTGATGGAACGATAAAGACGCATATCTCATCCGTGTATGCACCAACCGAGACCAGTATGGATGAGTCAAAGGACGAATTTTACAACCAACTCCAACAAACGCTAGATGCAATCCCACAAACCGAATTAATTGTGCTTGCGGGCGACTTCAACGCGGATACGGGTGCAGACAGAATCGGATGGGAGAAAAGTGAGAAAACGTTGGGCAATTTCGGATGTGACGAGATTAACGATAACGGCCTGCGCCTCTTATCATTCGCGGTATCGAACAATTTGCTCATAGGCAACAGCATCTTCCGGCATCCGCGCAAACATCAGCTCACCTGGCGAAACCCGTCCGGAAAAGACTCGGCAGTGTTGGACTACGTTTTGGTCAATTCGAGATTTCGATCGACACTAAAAGACGTACTTGCGATGCATGGGCCGGATTGCGGATCAGATCATTATCTCGTTCAAGCCAAAATACGATTACCATAAGAAAAAAGCGAAGATCAAAGCGCCGCCACCAGTCAAGCGAAACTGGGCGTGTTTACGAGACCCATAAATCGCACGAGAATTTCAAATTGCACTATCGAACAAATTCGCAGCACTCGAGCAATCAGACGAAATTGTTGACGAAGAATTATCGGGTTCAATTATGGATTGCGCCACGTAGCTGTGCCCACCGGTGCGCCGTCGGACACAGGCCTGGATTATGGACGAATGTTTAGACTTGGTTGACCAACGGAAACTAGTCAAGCACATCGATTTCGTACAATACCGTCGCTTGAACAAAGAAGTGCGACAAATGATGAAGACGGACCGAGACGCTTATTGGAACAATGTTGCGGTTGTGGAAGAAGCGGCGTCGAGGCACGAGTACCAAACGTTGTACCAAACCATCCGGAAGTTAAGCGGGAAGACCAAATCGACCAACGATAACATCATGAAAGCTGACGGAACTTTCGTGAGATCTACCGGCGAGCTCCTGCAGCGGTGGAGGTAATTCTTCAACGAGTTGTACAACCACGACCCACTGCAGGTACGGGTGCCGGAACCGCCGATCATCGACGAACTGGAGAACCCATTCCCCGACGGCGATCCAACGATCACCGAAATTAAGACGGCCATAAAATCGCTGAAGAATGGGAAAGCGCCGAGCGTTGATCAAGTTACGACTGAGATGATCAAAGCCGGAGAAGACGGATTCACGACCTCCTACTTCAAATTTGGCGTTCAGAACAAATCCCGTCGACATTAAAGAAAGCGATCGTCTTTTCGATCTTGAAGAAAGGCGATAGTATTGAATGCAAGAATTGCCGCGGCATCAGTCTGCTTTCGATTGTCGGAAAAGTGTTTATGAAGATCCTTCAAGCAAGACTACAAAAGCATCAAGAGAAAACGAGTCGAGAAGAGCAAGCAGGATTCAGGCCAAATCGTGGCTGCATCGGTCAGATATTCGCCCCCCGCCAATTGATGGAAGAGAGGATTCGGTGCGGAAAACGAACAATTGTCGTCTTTATCGATTTCAAATCCGCCTTCGACTGCATCCACTGGCCGGCATTATGGTCAATGTTGGAGAAAGAACACGTGCCGGCAAAGATCATAAACCTCCTACGAGCGTCGTACGACGGATCAGCCAGCTGTATACGAATCCGAAAGCATATTTTGAAACACAGGACACTAGGAGCATGGGACCATATACTGCAGCCTGATTGGTGCGCTGAAACATAAGCGGAAAGTGCTACCTTGGCGCTTTTTTACGATTTGAAAATTGCGATAATTGTCGCACTGTCACTGAAGTTATCAAATAAGGAAAATAAAAAAACATTATTTTGGGATTTTTACTGGAGACACCTTGATTGTTGGAAATGTCAATCAACGTAAAGTAATCTAAACCAGACGTTTTCGGCGCTCCTCTGATATACAAACCATATTTATTTCTCAATAGTACAATTCCTGCATCGCATTTATTTATCAAAGTAAAATTTGTCCTTTTTAAAAATGTCAAAGCCAAAGGCATCTTTTGACCAACATTACACTTACTCACTTACCTGTTGCGCCCAGGGACGGCACAATAGGGGGCAACTTGAAAGTTCTAAATAGCAACCTACTCTTTACGATACATCAAGCGAACGGTCTCTAATAGACCACTCTTTTGATGTATCACTAAGGCTAGGTTGCCATTTAGAATTTTCAAGTAGCTCCATATTGCGCCACCACTGGGCGCAACAGGAAAGCGCAATATAAGTCGAAGGATGGCTATTTAAAAACAAAAGTTGATGTGTCCGAGGATTTTTGCTAAAAATCGACGACATAAGTTTTATGAACTTTATTCCAGGCTTTACACTCTCACTTCATGGATAGGTAGGTACTCGCGTATCACTACTATGGATAACTGTACTGCGTCTCAGGGTGACTAGACAGTACAGGGCCTTATGGCAAACAGCAACAAACAGCGATGCCATATGTCTCCACAAAAGTGTTCTGTAGAAAAAACGCACCGATCACAGACAAACAAATCCGGCTATTGTGATAGAGACTGCTTAACTATAATCCCTCATAACCTGGTACGTTTTGTCAGTGGCATTCAAACTAGTTTATGAACAAAACAATTACGTACAGTAGGATCTCCGTTATCACAAACACATATTTCTTTTAATCGGAACTTGTCACAGTTTTTTAATGGATAAAATTAGATTTTAATAAGCATAAAATTCGCCAAATTTAGTGGATTTGATAGCCGGTAAAAATAAATAAAACGAATATGTGCTTCACGGCAATCGAGTTTCTACCTATACATTTAAAATAGAAATTGGAAAAAACAGTAACTGATTATAATGTTTAATTGTAAATTTTAAAAATAGTACAATTTGTGTGTCACTACTCGCTGTCACTATTGTTCACTTCACTATTAATGTCACTATCACTATGTGCATCATTTATATTTTTATTTTATACTGATGTCAAAAATTAAAATTTTCGGACTATTTATGGTACAAAAAATGGAATATTAAAGTCTTAGTAGGTACTTTAAAGTAAAATATTAAAGTTCAAGTACTTTAAAACTTATTTATGGTATAAAAAATGGAACATTAAAGTCCTAGTACTTTAGAGTAAAATATTAAAGGTTCAAGTACTTTAAAATTATACGTCAGTTGTTGACATGAAATTTGAAATGATTTACAACTTTTTATTTAAAATTCATTAAACTTGCAGTATGAAATAAACCGTTGTAATCACCACGAACGAAAAGTGTTTTTAAAGGTCCTCGCAAGTAATTCCGTTTTCGCCTGACGCCTCGGCCGTAAAGAACTTTCTCGTCCTTTAAAATGTCACTTTTCGTTCTAGATGAATAAACTACTAATAATAATTGGCTCTTATTTTCTAACAAATTATCGACTTCCCACATTGTCCGTTCTGTTGCTATTACGTGATTTACGAAGTTATTCCATTTTTCTGGCGTAACTCGCAAATATGCTTCACTGATTCAATTTCGGACTTCGTTCTCCTTAAAATTCGTGTTATGTCCGGCTACGCACCTTAAATGAAAAAAAAAATCCGCTGCATTAAATTTACTTTTTAAAGATTAATAATAAATAATTTAAAAATGTGGTGATAAATCGTGGAAATGTTATAATTTTAAAATAAGAAAATTATGGACAATAACCTAATTAAGCAAAAGATGTTTAATTTAATTATGTATTTATAATATCTTGGGTGTTGATCTTTGATAACATTAAAAATTAATTTAAATGACATTTTGGAAACTTTTGCTGCATTACAATTCAATAAATGCCAAAATTAAACAGTGTTTACAATATTTAAATTAAATACCTTTTTACTTCGCTCCACACCAATTCGATAGAATTCAGTTCGCGTAGGGCGGTAGTCTCAAGATCCTCACATTGTGCCTTTTTGCAATGTTTTCTATTTTATACCCATCATAGTTTCGTTTGAAGGTATTGACTACTTCAAACAATTCTATTTTTAAATAGTCCTCTTCAAAAAATAAATCTTTAGACCGAAGCAGAGCTGGGCAAATTACTTTTAAAAAGTAATTAATTACTAATTACCAATTACCGCCCAATGTAGTAATTTAATTACCAGAGATTCAATTACTCATAGGAAATAGTAATTCAATTACCAATTACCTAGTAATTGTAATTGTACAACATCAATTACTTTTTCAATTACTTTCAATAAAAATTATTGTCATATAGTTGTATTTAGTAGAATTTTCTTGTAAGTTGCAACTATCATTAGTGTCGTGTCGATTCGTAATCGTTATCTAAAAATGCTTAATTTTTATGTTTTGTTAACTATGGTAACCTAATACTTTAAAACTCTTGAAGGTTTTTTGATAATTAAATCTTCTAGCTACATGCACCGTTCACCAAAACCAAAAGTTTTTAGTTTGTTTTATGTAAGATGTAAGTAAATAAATAAATTCAAGGATAACAATTATACAGGGTGTCCCAAAAAAAATGGGACACCGATTTGGCATAGATTCCTTAGGTTATAATAAACCGATTAACCCTAATATACTTTAGTACAAAGTCCCTTCAGTAAGAAGGTATAGGGACTTGGAAGTTCAAATCTATATATTTTTTTATATTGGTTTCCACATAAGTTATCACTAAAGTTGAGCTTTTTATCACGATTGTGTATTTAGTTGCCTAGGCCCAAAGGGCCAAAGCAAATAAACCACACAAGGATTGAAATGGAACTTCCAGTGCCCAGGGGTACATTGTTTTTTTTAAATCGAGAAATCGCGAAGTTACAACATTTTAACCAACTTTTATAGGTTACGTTGACGTCGGTTGACGTTTACCTATCGCCCAGCCGCCTACAAAAAGTTGTAAAACCATGGATTACTTCACTGCCGATTTCTCGTATTTTATTTAACGATTTCGACGTTCTTCACTGCCAATTAAAAAAAAAATTCGAATATGAAGAAATGTCGTATTTAATTTTGGCTAGATTTTGTAATGATATTAGAAAAAATAGCACGCTAAATATGTTATAAAAATGATTTTTCCATGTTCGTGATAAATTAATTCACTCCCTTTGCATCACTCGTTCGTAAATTAAACGTTGAAAAACTTTCACTTTTCTTAACTTGTACAACAATCTATTATTAAATACGCTTAACATGAGGCTGAATGACGAAAATATGTAACTTACCTAAGTATACAGGGTGGAGCATTGGATTTCTTAAGTGTTTGCAGCAAATTTCTATTTAGATTTTGTAGAAGAACGATCCAATTGGCGCAACTTGAGCATTTTTTGTTGGCTCTGTTCGAAAATACTTTTTTTTACCCCTTTATACGTGAAATTTTTTGTCGCCTGTTAGAGGTATAGGGAAAATATACGCTTCGGTCCCTGGTTGGTTTCCAATGGCAGTGGGAGGGAATATAATACATTGACTGCCGTTGCCATTAGAGACCGGAGACAATGTGATTATTATTAATAATAAATCAACTAGCCTCCTGGTTTTCATATTTAAATACTTTTATTTGTTCCTCACTTGTAAACATCAATTTATCAAGTCACTGTATTCACCTTGAAAGTGTTTCTTAACTGGCTAGCCAGTAAATTTTTTACTGGCTAGCCAGTTATATTTTACAAGCGTTCTCATAGATAAATGATAGCGTGCAAAGCCAGAGTTGTCTTCCTTAGTATGTGTCATATTGATTAATTTAGTTGCTTGTCAGTTTGACATTTTGAATAAATGATAAATTTCTAGTTATTTACAAGTGAGGAACAAATAAAACATTCAACAATACACGCCAGGTAACCATTTTTACTGGCTCAAGGATATGACAGGCTCGCCTAACGGCTCGCCAGTCATCCCAATCCTATCGCCAGTAAAACCTGTTTTACCTGGCTTGTAATGTTAAATACTATTGAATGCAGCTGATTACAAGAGATAGTCTCATCATAAAATGTAAAAGTGTTGTATGTATAACTCTGGACTAAAACGTCATTTCATCCCTTGCATGATTACAATAAATTGATTACGTACTGTTCTCGCAAACTCTGAAGAACCAAACTACATCTGCGGGAGGGAATGATACATTTTCCTCCATAGTAATACAAATAGTTATTAAAAATGTATTATTTAACTTCTAAAATTTTAAAACAAACTATCAATTTGGTGTTGATCAGGGACCGTTGAAAGTTGACAGATGACTGATAAACCTAGTTGAAATCGGCTGATTGAAATAAGAATTCGTACTTTAGATACAAAATTAAAAGACATTTGCTCAAGCACGTAACAATGAGGTCATTTTTACATTCAAGTGACCTTTATACTATACGTTCAAAAATAAATGACATAAGGGTTGGATATGGCAATTTTTAGAATTTTCAATCGCGATATCAGCGTATAATATAAACTTATGACAGCAACAACAGTGATTATGTTAATGAATTCTAAAGCTTGCTGTTGCCAATACTTTTATATTCCATGGCCAACCCATAAGTAATTTCTTTTTGAACACACCGAATAAGAAAATTACTGTGAACGCTCGACAATTAAATTGATCAGGTTGCTTTCATATTTTTACTTCAAATTTCAAAATGTTATTAAGATCTTTAATAATACCTATTGATTTTAAGTCAGAGCTGGGCAGTACTTAATTACTTTTTAATTAAATTACTAATTAAATTCCTTTTTGCTTAATTGCCTTGGAATTGAATTACTTTTCAAAATGCGGTAATTGTAATTGGGAATTGCTATCTTTGTTAGAAAGTACTTGAAAATTACTTTTTAAAAGTAATTAATTACTGCATTCAATTACTCAATTACTTTCGTGTAATTAAATTACTCTAAAGTATTTAAATTACTTTATAGGTATTTGAATTACTTGTGGTAATTGAAATTACTCGAGGTAATTGAATTACTTTGTGGTATTTCAATTACTGAATTACTGACCTCGATAGGGTGCTAAATCTCCAGAACGCATAAATAAGATAAAGAATTATTAAGTTACATATTAAGCAAATCGCAGGGTTTCCCCGTGCAATATAAGCTTAATTTATTATTTCCTCTGACGAGCCGAATAACAGCAACTTCTGCATTTTGTATGACGCGTCCACGAATATTAGTGCGTGTAGCTGTAGCTTGTAACAGTGACACTAAAATTTATTGTGAGAGACGCTTTGTGTAAGACGCTATAAGAATATTTGCGGTAAGTGCATTACAGATTACAATACCTACGGAAAAATAATAATTTTTCCCGCTGCTGATCATTAAAGTCAATGTTACAGCCTTAGTAACAAAACGTGTAAGTCGGTGATTATATTTGATTGCTGCTTTTTCTTGACAACGGAACTTAATATTATTATTAAGTTCCTAGGATAATAAAATTAGCAAAGGAAGATGCAGATTTAGACGTTTTGTTTATAAATTCCAAGCGTTTATGTGACATGTGACATTCACAGGTAACACGACTCACGAAAACTAATCCTGGTGACAGGTGACAGACCAAACGATTTTTTCAAAAATCTAGGAAAGTTTCGATAAGCAGCGGGAAAAATATAATAAGATAACTCGGAATGTATCGCCGATTAACATTTTCGGCAGGCAACAAGCCGCGACTTCGTCTTGGCTTGTACTTGCCTACCTCAAATGTTAATACGTCCTTACATTCCTTGTTACTTAAATAGCTATTAAATAGCTTCATTAGACGATATTGGTTCATAATGATTATTTATTCATTTCAATTTGCTTGTTTTAAACGATCTGTGCAAGTGTAACAGACGTTAAGTCCAGAAAATTACGTTTTTGAGTGAGGAATTGAATTAAACGGACAAAATCCGATAACAACGTTTAAACAGCGGAAAACACATATATAAAATGTACCTAATTGAAAAATCCCATGTCTGGTTGACTCAAAAATGCATTATGGCGTATGGTAATTTTAAAACGCCGCCGCATAAGTTTACCGCATTTTTGCATTGAACATTTTGTAAATTATCCATTCGTTGTCGCTTTCTTGCCTTGTAATGCTCATACGCTGCTTTGTATACTGGCACTAGTGCCAGTTAGCTTCAATTATTATTAAAAACTCCCTTGCTAATTACGAGACATTCAAATGTTGGCTTCTTAATGATTTTACACAAAATTTTATTTAGTTTTTTAAAAGAACAGTGTATAGTGACCCAATTTACGTAATTTCAGATATTTTATTGCCCTAAACTTAAAATCAATAGGTCTTATTAAAGATGTTAATAACATTTTGAAATTTGAAGTAAAAATATGAAAGCAACCTGAGCAATTTAATTGTCGAGCGTTCACAGTAATTGTCTTATTCGGTGTGTTCAAAAAGAAATTACTTAAGGGTTGGCCATGTAATATAAAAGTATTGGCAACAGCAAGCTTTAGAATTCATTAACATAATCACTGTTGTTACTGTCATAAGTTTATATTATACGCTGATATCGCGATTGAAAATTCTAAAAATTGCCATATTCAACTCTTATGTAATTTCTTTTTGAACACATAGTATAAAGGTCACTTGAATGTAAAAAAGACTTCATTGTAACGTGCTTGAGCAAATGTCTTTTGTTTTTCTATCTAAAGTACGAATTCTTATTTCAATCAGCCGATTTCAACTAGGTTTATCAGTCATCTGTCAACTTTCAACGGTCCCTGATCAACACCAAATTGATATTTTGTATTAAAATTTCAGAAGTTACCTAATACATTTTTAATAACTATTTGTATTACTAGGAAGGAAAATGTATCATTCCCTCCCGCAGATGTAGTTTAGTTCTTCAGAGTTTGCGAGAACAGTACCTAATCTATTTACTGTAATCATGCAAGGGATGAAATGACCTTTTAGTCCAGAGTTATACATACAGCACGTTTACATTTTATGATGAGACTATCTCTTGTAATCAGTTGCATTCAAAAATATTTAAATATGAAAACCAGGAGGCTAGTTGATTCATTATTAATAATAATCACATTGTCTCCAGTCTCTAATGGCAACGGCAGTCAATGTATTATATTCCCTCCCACTGCCATTGGAAACCAACCAGGGACCCAAACGTATATTTTCCCTATACCCCTAACAGGCGACAGAAAATGTCACTTTCGTATAAAGGGGTAAAAAAAGTATTTTCGAACAGAGCCAACAAAAAATGCTCAAGTTGCGCCAATTGGATAGTTCTTCTACAAAATATAAATACAAATTTGCTGTCAAACACTTAAGAAATCTAATGCTCTACCCTGTATACTTAGGTAAGTTACATATTTTCGTCATTCATCCTCATGTTAAGCGTATTTAATAATATATTGTTCTACAAGTTAAGAAAAGTGAAAGTTTTTCAACGTTTAATTTACGAGCAAGTGATGCAAAGGGAGTGGATTAATTTATCACGAACATGGGAAAATCACTTTTATAACATATTCAGCGTGCTATTTTTCTAATATCATTACAAAAGCTAGCCAAAATTAAATTCGACATTTCCTCATATCCAAATTTTTTTTTAATTGGCAGTGAAGAACGTCGAAATCGTCAAATAAAATACGAGAAATCGGCAGTGAAGTAATCCATTGTTTTACAACTTTTTGTAGGCGGCTGGGCGATAGGTAAACGTCAACCGACGTCAACGTAACCTATAAAAGTTGGTTAAAATGTTGTAATTTCGCGATTTCTCGATTTAAAAAAACAATGTACTCCTGGGCACTGGAAGTTCCATTTCAATTCTTGTGTGGTTTATATACTTTGGCCCTTCGGGCCTCGGCAACTAAATACACAATCGTGATAAAAAGCTCAACTTTAGTGATAACTTATGTGGAAACTAATATAAAAAAATATATAGATTTGAACTTCCAAGTCCCTATACCTTCTTACTGAAGGGACTTTGTACTAAAGTATATTAGGTTTAATCGGTTTATTATAACCTAAGGAATCTATGCCAAATCGGTGTCCCATTTTTTTGAGACACCTTGTATAATTGTTATCTTTGAATTTATTTATTTACTTACATCTTACATCAAAACAAACTAAAAACTTTTGGTTTTGGTGAACGGTGCATGTAGCTAGAAGATTTAATTATCAAAAAACCTTCAAGAGTTTTAAAGTATTAGGTTACTATAGTTAACAAAACATAAAAATTAAGCAGTTTTAGATAACGATTACGAATCGACACGACAGTAATGGTAGTTGCAACTTGCAAGAAAATTCTACTAAATACAGCTAAAGTACGTTTTTTTCCTTTAAAAATTTTCAAGGTCAAGATAAAATTGGCAAAACTGCTTTTTTAAATTATTAGAAAATTTATTTTCGTCAGGTTTTTCTGTAAACGACTTGTGTCATTTTGACATTTAAAATTAAATTGTCAGTTTTTCTTTTTTGAAACTGAATACGGGTAAAAAACGGAATCCTTTAAAATTAAATGTAAAAAAGCATCTCTGAAGTGTTCAGAGGAACTGTTGAATCTGCATCCTAACATACCAGAAGAATATGTGTACGAAAGATTAGCAAGCTTTTGATGTACATAGAACTTTAATGCCAGATTTTAAATTTCCCACCAATTTTTAGTTCTAAAAAGTTACTAAAACAAATTTTACCAACATATATTTTTTAAAGGAATCTAAGTTATGCCAACATAAACTCTAAATTCTTTGACCTTGAAAATTTTTATAGGAAAATCACGTACTTTATATGACAATAATTTTTATTGAAAGTAATTGAAAAAGTAATTGATGTTGTACAATTACAATTACTAAGTAATTGGTAATTGAATTACTATTTCCTGTGAGTAATTGAATCTCTGGTAATTAAATTACTACATTGGGCGGTAATTGGTAATTAGTAATTAATTACTTTTTAAAAGTAATTTGCCCAGCTCTGTTTTAAGTTTAGGGCAATAAAGTGTATGAAATTACGTAAATTGGGTCACTATGCACTGTTCTTTTAAAAAACTAAATGGAATTTTGTCTAAAATCATTAAGAAGCCAATATTTGAATGTCTCGTAATTAGCAAGGGGGTTTTTAATAGTAATCGAAGCTAACATGCTGCAGCAGTGCTTAAAAATTATGCACTAGTATCAAGCAGCATAATGAGCATTACAAGACAAGAAAGGGACAAAGAATGGATAATTTACAAAATGTTAAAATTACCATACGCCATAATGCATTTTTGAGTCAACCAGACATGGGATTTTGCAATTAGGTACAATTTATATATGTGTTTTCCGCTGTTTAAATGATTTTGTCCGTTTACTTCAATTCCTCACTCAAAAACGTAATTTTCTGGACTTAACGTCTGTTACACTTGCACGGATCGTTTAAAATAAGCAAATTGAAATGAATAAATAATCATTATGAACCAATATCGTCTAATCAAGCTATTTAAAATTATTATTTTACCGTAGGTATTGTAATCTGTAATGTACTTACCGCAAATATTCTTATAGCGTCTTACACTTAGCGTCTCTCACAATAAATTTTAGTGTCACTAAGTCACTATTGCTACAGATACACACACTAATGCTCGTGGACGCGTCATACAAAATACAGAAGTTGCTGTTATTCGACTCGTCAGAGGACATAATAAATTAGGCCTATATTGCGCGGGGAATACCCTGCGATTTGCTTAATATGTAACTTATAAGACCTTATCTTATTTATGCGTTCTGGAGATTTAGCACCCTATCGAGGTCAGTAATTCAGTAATTGAAATACCACAAAGTAATTCAATTATCTCGAGTAATTTCAATTACCACAAGTAATTCAAATACCTATAACGTAATTTAAATACTTTAGAGTAATTTAATTACACGAAAGTAATTGAGTAATTGAATGCAGTAATTAATTACTTTTAGAAAGTAATTTTCAAGTACTTTCTAACAAAGATGGCAATTCCCAATTACAATTACCCCATTTTGAAAAGTAATTCAATTCCAAGGCAAATAAACAAAAAGGAATTTAATTAGTAATTTAATTAAAAAGTAATTAATTACTGCCCAGCTCTGGACCGAAGCCATGCCTCAATTTCGGCTTTATTTGAAGTACTGTTCGGAATTTGCTCTAACTTTCTGCTGTGGTAAGACGCATTGTCCATAACAACAACAGTTTTTTTCTGGTAGATTCGGAATCAACTGATGTTCGAACCACTTTTCGAAGTTTGGTCCATCCATTTCATCATGGTAATCTTGGGTATTTTTCTTATACAAAAGAGTCAGCTGGCTCCATCAATAAAGCCGTTTTTGCAACCTGAATGTAACAGGACAAATTGTGGTCACGAGTTGTAGGAGTTTTCAAACCTGTGGTCAATCCACGAATAAATGCATCACGATGCGATTTAATCGATTTATCGACCCATTCTTTCGATACACTATGTTCGATATTTACCCACGATTCATCCAAATATACGATATTGTATCCAACTTCACGATTATTACGAATTTCGCGTAAATAACGATGACGCCAAGAGATTATTTCTTGCTTTTCAATTAAAATAGATTTTCTGCCACGCTTTTCATACACAAAGTCCATCTCACTCAGTAGGCGATGCATTGTTGCGCACGAAAAATTGCCATTTACTGCAGCTAACACAGAATTTATTGTAAGCGGTTGCCAAGACTGTATTAAATTTTATTTGTGAAGCAAATATTTATGAAATTAGGGTACAAATTATTAATTTTTATTATTGTATATTATTATTTTTCTTTTTTATAAAATAGTTTAAGTAAGCAGAAAGTAAATATATTAGAAGTATAATTATTTTGTTAATCTAGGTTTTCTTAAATAAATTATGATATATGGAGCTTAAGTTATCAATATCAGTTTTATAATTTATAGCGGTTGGCCTACGTTATATCTGGATCATCTCTAAACATAGACGCTTCTTTAAATTAGTCTCCTGATGTAAGATTTTTGGATTATTAAAGTTAAATTTTTGGTGAGTTTTATTGGCATGATCTGTTAAGGCAGTTTTTTATTTATAGGTGATAGGTTATTGATTTTAATGACTTTATGTTGATATATTCTATTTTTTAATAATTGTTTTGTCTGTCCGATACAAATGGAATTACAATTGTTACAGTTAATTTGATAAACTACTTCGGATTGCATGTTAATGTCAGTTTTGTCTTTTAAGTTAGTGAAAAACATTGTGCGTATGTTATTATGGTTTTTATACGAGGTTTTAATGTTGTATTTTCAAGTTCCTTTTTAATTTTTTCTGATAGTTTGGGAACATAATGTATAGACAAGTAATTATTTTGTGGTTTTATATTAGTCATATTAAAATCATCGCCTAAGCAATTTGGTTGTAGTTCTATAGATATGTTTTTCGTTTTTTTTCCACTGTCTAGGGTGTAAATCACACAACATTTCGAGAGTTTTGATCTACTCCCGTCTTCAGGTGTTCCTGGTTAGTCCTGAGGACTGATATTATACGTTTTTCTACGTAAATTTGTGCCTCCCCCGGGGTTTGAACCCGGGACCGCTGATCGCTAGTCTGCCACTCTAACCACTAGGCTACCAGGGCGGTTATATATTTTAGTTGTAAACTTATATATATCTTACCGTTGTATGCGCAGTAGACTATTTTTGTAAATCTCTGCGCAGTAGTGGCATCCAAATGGGCTTTAGTTCTGCGCTATCCTGGCTAATTGGTTCTACTGCCAGCGCTATGTATGTAGCTTCTTTCAGCTTCCTACGGAATCTGTTTTCCTCTTTAGCTACAATTGATGCGTTATCCCATTGTATGTGGTGGTCTTCGTTCCAGACGTGTTCTGCGATCTTGGATTTGATGGTTTCGCCCATTCTAACATTTTTGCGGTGTTCCGATAATCTCACTCGTAAGGGTCGTTGTGTTTCCCCTATGTATTGTCTTCCACACTCGCACGGTACGCTGTAGATACAGTTCTTTCAACTCTGATCTTCGTTCTGAGGCTTGGTATGCGTCATCATGCCTCTTAGAGTTGTTGTGGACTTGAAGGCAGTTCTTATATTGAATCTGTTTCCGATTCTTCTCAGTTTGTCGGAAACTCCTCGGATGTATGGTATTACGGCCGTGGTTGTTGGCTCCGTTTTCTCATCCCCTGCCGGTGTTGTATTTCTGTCCATCTCTTTTAGCGTTTGGTTTAGAGTTCTTTTTGGGTAGCCATTAGCTTGTAGCATTTCTGTGATTATCTCAATTTCCCGTTTAAAGTCTTCTTCCGCCGAGCATATTGCCTTGACTCGGCTATATAGGCATCTCGCGACGCCACGTTTCACGCTATTGTGGTGGTTAGAATCGTAGTGTAGGTATCTCCCCGTATGGGTTGGTTTTCGATATACCTTTGTTTGTACCGTGTCACCATTCTTCTGGACTAGTATGTCTAGGTATGGGAGTTTGCCGAAAAACATATCATAATAGACCACTGCCAAAAAATGACATTAAGAGAACAACTTCTATAGATAAGTTGGTTATATTTTTATTTTTATTATTGATGCTATTGATTCGACATTTAATTTGGTTTTTAATAAATTCCATTGGGTATTCGTTTTTCATTAAAATATTTATGATAGCTTCAATGTTTTTTTTTATGAAACTGTTCGGAGGAAAGTTTGATAGCTCTGACGACTAAATTGTTTATAACACTTTTTTTGTATTTAATTGTTGTATATGAGTTAAAATTTAGATATCTATTAGTTTTGATATTTTTCTGGAACCATTTTGTTAAAATATTTCCATTTGACTGTCTGATTAGGGTTAAATCTAAAAAATTAATTGAGGCTTTTTTATTTTCATCTTCAATAGCCAATTTGAGTCGGGGGTGTACATTATTAAAAAGGTTAAGGACATTTTGTTTATTTACAGTCAGTTGCCATTATGATACCATCCACATATCTATACAGAGAATAATTCGGGTTTTGTTTAAGAATTTTAGTTTTGCACAACCATAAGTTTATGAATATATTGTTGTGACGGTTCGAATATCTTTTAAGTCATTTCAATTTGTTTATTAGGGGCGCGGCAACTTTCCTCGCGTCTCGGTGCTTACTAGGTTGCCTATCTGGGATACATTACAATTTCGAAATTGCAGTGCGCGAGCTTCGGCGCATGTACATTGCAATTTCCGGCTTCCATTCTGGAAAACGTGCATTTTCTAAATCCTCTTCCGACTTTCAAGTTGCTTTTTTCGTGGCTCCAATTTTGGTGACGCTTGTTTAGTGGAATTATCCCGAAAAATGCACATAATCCGGTGCGTGATTGGATTCAAGTGTTAATTGTATTACACGCATATCTCTGGGAAACCAGGAACGAATGATCGTTCGGAAGAATAAACTTTGGGCCGTTAAAAATCCTTAAGGTAGGCTTTGCTAGTCTTTTTATGGCCGATGGGCTGACGTTTAGCTTCCATTTCAGGCCTCTTTTTTCTTTGTCCGATACCTTGTACGATATCGCCTAATTATTGGCATCCTCCGACAAATCCAGCTGCTGCTCGGCATTCATCGAAGCCTTTGGTCTGCGAGCTTTCGGAGACGACGTCGTCCGCTTGTCCATCACATGGAGTCGAGATTGCTGCCGCAGAGTCCAAATCACCGGTTCAAGGTTAGATGTTACTTGTCCGCGGCGTAATCGAGTCGTTCACGGCGAGTCCTCGAGCTCCAGCTGTTGACCGCAGTGCAATCTGTGGGGTGCCGATAACATTCCACGTCGGGCCTTGCGCTAATCGATAGCCCTTTTGTGCCGCTACTGTTAATAAATTGCCACGCAACCTTCAGTTGCGTACGCTAATAACTTGCCTTTCGTATCGCTACTGTTCATAAATTGCAACGCAGCCTTCAGCTGCTTGACGCTAATAACTTGCCTTTTGTATCGTTACTGTTCATAAATTGCAACGCAGCCTTCAGCTGCTTGACGCTAATAACTTGCCTTTTGTATCGCTACTGTTCATAAATTGGAACGCAACCTTCAGTTGCGTTACGCCGCTGAATCCCTCTTGTATGCCGCTGATCATAATTGTGAAAATAGCAAATGGGACTTATTTGACTCAACTCATTTTAGGAGCGCCCTGCTAGCGAAGACCTTTCTACATTGTCTTTCCCGATACACGAGTGCTGCCGTTGAGCGCACCAATTAGCGTGTCCCCCACTGACGAGGCCTCTCGGTTACGGATGCGACGCGATAACGCATTATTCCAGTAGCTTTGTTTTGTGCGCGTGTAAAAACGCTCTCAATTTAGGGCCCCTTCGCTGCCTGCTGTTTGCGCCAAGTAATTCATACTCGCCTATTAGCTGGCACGAACTCTGTGTGCTATTTCGAGTCAAGCAATTTTAATCAATCTTAAATCAAACTTTAGCGCGGAAGCCCTTTACAATTAACTTTGCACTTGCATGAGAATTTAACCCTTGGCGATACTTTAACTGGATTTGCGATAAAGTTATATATATATATATATATATATATATATATATATATATTGTTATGATACATGTGATGCTTGTATCTCTATCTGCTCTATAATATTTAGCATGTAATTAATTTTTCTTAAAGCTTGTCCTTTTTATTTGCAACGACTACTTCAGCTAACTATAATTACTTTTTATAATCGAGATCTCTTATTTTCAGGGTAGGTTAATCAAAATCTAGTTCTCTTAATTGACGCAATAAAATTATATTTTCAAAATTTGTTTTACTTGCAATGACATTAAACGTCAAATCCAATCTTCAACTTGACCAAACCAGGTATTGACAATTGCATTTTCACAATTACACACATCTTAATCAATTCAAATCAATTTAATTATCACTTCGTATTATCTTGTTTCACTAATTGATCTTTATTTAAAATGTTTCAATATTAATTGCTAAAACAAACCTTGTCACTTATTAAGCCTATCCTGCTCCAAATCCAAACACCAGTGCCTCCTGCCTCGACTGATCCCAATGTCACCCTGCTTGACACCTACTGCTCAATCCTGTCAACCAATTCTCAATCCTGCTGACTCCGGTTGCAATCCCTCTATCCAATGTGAACTCCTAATCCAACCACTCCTGGTAAGTTTTCAAGTTATAACAGCAACAGCTCTTATCTGATTTATTCTTTAGGCAATCTTCGGTACACCGCAGTCCTCTCTGAACTGTTCCAATTCTGGTAGTACTCTCCCAAAGCTCGTACTAGTTGAATAAGTTTACCTCGACACAACCAGCAAAATCAACAGCTAAGATGATCTCTGTCCTCCAAAACTGGTCCCTCCTATTGACTGCTTTTATCCAAATACTGCTTCCCTGTTGTCCGGCTACCGTATCCTTCCTAAGTTCCAATACTGGTCAAACTCAAGCCCCTCAATTGTTCCAATCAACTCCTGGTACGTTTTAATAGTTTAATTATCCAAATCTAATCTTGTTTATTTCATAGATGACACTCTGCACTCCAACCAAATGACAGATCTCTTGTTCCAATATAACCACCAATGTCAATTATAATAATGATGTATTTAAATGTTACATTCACCAATAAATCCAATTCAATAGTAGTTCAATATCTTCCTTATAATTCACAGTTTAAATAATCTCTCCAGTTGATTACCCAGTATTTTCAATATTAATATTTCATTTCATTATAACCACCTCGTAGATTTTAGTATAGCCTTACCATTTGTATGTTTACCAAATAATTATACAAATTAGGCAGCAATTTCTAGTTTTTTTTATTATAAATCACACCTCGCAAAATTACAGATACATTTTTCGTTGAGTTTATTTATGTAACTACTGTTTTTAAACAAATTTTGATTTCCACTAGCTACAATTATTATAACACTCTATCTAAAATTAAATATAACAATATTACAGGATTATTATTAAGCAAATACAATCATTAATCGTAACCTTGGCTTGTTCTTTTATACCTTGACTGCAATCAACACCCTTACATATTCAATTAATGACTTACGAACTTCTTACCTCTCTTATGTTTCAATTGATTTATCAACCTTAACATCTTTTCATGATTTAATTAAACTAATTCTCCAAATTTATTTATTTTTAAAATATTTCATTAATGTAATCAATTAATCTTTCTTCATGTATCATAACAATAAATATATATGTAGTTTTCCTTTTTCTTGGAGGAAATTTTAATGTGTGGTATTATTAAAGCTTTGGTACTCGATTTTATTCTGTTCTTTTATTTTGTTGATTGTTAGAGTAGGAATACTGCAGTAAGGTCAGTAAGGTAAGTGGGTTTATTCTTTTTTTTGCTGGCTTCTTTGGGAATTGTTGGTGAGGTTGTGCCCGCTATTTTAGGACCAGTAGCGAGTGCCTCTCGTTGTGCTTTGGGCAATTTTAGGTTCTTGGCGCCCTGGCTGAATTTGACTTACATCGCGACTACATTGAAGCTGGATCGAGATCCACGCCCCTCTTCGAGCACCTCTTTAATAACGTCCTCCTCTTAAACCAGCATTATACAACTCCTAATAAGGCTTAGCTTCAGCCACGTTATATTGTGTTGTTATATGAAAAAATGTAGCGTTTAAAACAAAATCAACTAATTGAATAAACTCTTCTAGTGGAATATTAGTGTGTTTTTCAATTCTATTCCAGTTGTTTTTAATGGTATTTAGTGCTAGATCAATAAGAATGTTAGTGTATAAAGAAACAACATCTAGTGAAAAAAGTTTGTGGTTTTGGTTGAGTTTTATGTAACTAGTTAATGTGTACGTTAAGTTTCCAAGAATCTTGAATGCTAAATTTATTAAGTGATGTTATATTATTCAATATTTTAGATAGATATTTCGATAAGTTGTAAGTAGGGCTCATATATGAAGCTACTATAGGTTTTAAAGGAAAATTGTCTTTATGCAGTTTACGCACTCCGTATATTTTGGATGGGAGACCGTATGTGAAATTAGCTTTTTGTAGGTGGAATTGTCAATGTAATTTTTTTCTAGTAAGTTTTTGACTAATTTGTTATTTTTGTTTTTAATTATTAAAGTAGGGATTTTACCTTCTAGTTAGTATGTATTTTCATCACTTAAAAAATTTGTCATCTTATTATGGTAGTCAGCTTTAGTCATTATTACAGTTTTTTGAGTTTTGTCTGGAGAAGTTATGCTTAAGTCTCTGTTGTTTTTAAACAGTTTTAGTTTCATTTAAATTTTTAGTCTATTCTTTATTTTGTTGTAATTGTTGAAAAGTTAAATTTTGATGTCTTTTATTATTATTATTATTAAAATTAGCTAAGATGTTGCAAATATTTGCACGTATTGAAATTTGTTCCGTTGTAGATAGATTAGTAATGCCATTTTCGATATTATATGTTATATTTTTAATTGGAAGTTTGTTATTAGGATTATAAACATTAAATTTAGGCCCTAGTTTTAAAATATTTTCAACATTTTTAGGTATTTTTACGTCGGTCATATTGACAATAAATTCATTAGGGTTTTCAATATTATTTAAATTGGAGTTGTAGATTTTTGAAATATTGGTGTTCAATGGGTTATCTATGTTGAGAGGTGTTTTATTTTTATTAATGAGTAAATTATTGAAACATTCTTGCATTTTCTTAAGTTTTTGTTTTAATTTATTTAAGTAAAGATAGTTGTCTTTTATTAATAAAGTTAAAGTTTGCATTGCTGCTTTATTTTGTATTTCTAAGTATTGATGTAGTTGATGTTTATTTTGGCAAATGATGTGCAAAGTATTACTTTGTAAAAATTTTGGAATTAGTAAGTTTTTTTACAAGTTTTAAGGAAGTAGTTGCGTTGGCTTACCTTGACAATAAGATTTTTAGTTTTACTAAAATTTCATAACAGTTCCTCTTGATCAGGTCCATATGTAGATTTGATGAAATTGTAGAATCCACTTTCTGGTTTCAATGATTCCATTTTAGTATCGATGTTGTTGCTGTGTTTATCAACTTGGGAGGATGAATCCAGGCTACGTGCAAAACGCAGGTGCTTGCAATGACAAAAAAGGAGGGTTATGAATTATGATCTCCAGTTCAGATTCAAATTTACATTATAAGTTTAATTCTTTGACTTTTTAATTTTGATAAGTTTAAAAGGAGATTTATAAGTCAAAATTACAGTTATCTAAGATTTTTAGTTTGATAAATAAAAATCTTATTAATAATGTATAAAATTTATATGTTTCGCCAATTATGTTGGATTTGTTACGATAAAGAAGCTGACCTGCGATTAATTAGATAAAATAATCAATGGTAGTAAAAATCGCAGATTAACCTCCTTAAAATACGTACTGCACAGAAGCTCTAAGAATAATCACTTACCACGCAGGCTGAACTAGCTCAAATTCGGCGATAAGGTCGTGGGTTCAAACCACCAGCTGTGTACCCTGCAAAGTCTTCAAACAAAGATATGGGTTCCAGAAATCAGATGATTTCGAATAATATAATGAACTACAAATAATCAGAATTTATTAAAGGCATAATAATCTGGTAATCACCAAATGTAATTTATGTAATTCATAAAATATTTGAAAATTTTTGCTACGCTATTGCAGCCAAAACTAATTGAAGGTGGCCACACGCATTACCACAAATAACCCCTTTTTGGGTCGTTAAATTACTTGAAATTGCAAAGTAAATCTAGAGATATGCATATCGCTGTCATTCTTAAAACCTTTCTTTCTAGGTTGATGAGAAAAAAAACGTGGGTGCTCCTTTTACAAAAAAAGGTATAGAGTACACATAAAAATTCAATAGTTTTAAATGCTATCTTTAATTAAATTTGCTGAGTGAATGAACTATCACATTAGTAATAAATTTAGTATCAGGTATCACCAGCACAAGATTGACTTGGTAGGTACATAACCCGTCCTCGGTCGGAGTTGTAATAAAAAACGAACCAACTAACCTTCTAGGCCCACAAGTTTAGGGTATAAACGCTAGCCGGGAGCTGCTATAACTGGTAACCCGCATACAGCAAGGAATCAGCCTTACGCAACATGGGTGTGTTGGCCCTCCGTGCAGAAGCAGGAGCGTTACAGAAAATAGCAGGTGTTCGTTTCGAATTAGGACAGGAAACTGGACTCCAAGTTTAGAATCATCCCGTGAAAATTGTTAATCCCAAGTGCAATTTGTGAATTCTAGGTGAAAGCTAAAGACATGCAATCCTCGCAAGCAAGTGGCTTGTTTGAGGTACGAAAATATAATGCCTCCGCGTGCGGACAATCGAAGCGAGGACCGCTGCAAGCTGGGCCTTAGAGATAAGCCAGGGAATGTTTGTGGGGCTTTCCAGAATCAGTACGAAATGAGCGAACTAATAAATTAAAATAATTCAAAATATAATTTGATTATTATTCGAAAACAATATACAGGTTAGTCCTAAAGTAATAGGTATATGGAGAAAACATTCGAGCGAAGCCGAAAAATGGTTTCAGCTTCATCAAATATTTGCTTCACACCTAAAATTTAATACAGTCCTGGCTCTGTCAAATACAAAACTCGAATTCGTCGGTCTGCGCATTTGCCGATAAAATTAACCAACCTTGCATTTTCTTATTACACTTGTTCTAATAAGATTATTTCGGTCAGCATGGAAAAAATCTTTACTTGTAAAAATTTATTATTATATTAATTATGGAACTACATGTTCCTTAATTGTTTTTCATTTATGAATTTTTAATATTAAACATGACGTAATATATCACTTCAACCACAAATATCAAGTAATTATGCAAAATAAGGAAATATAATTGTTTTTGCTAATCTATTTATTTTATATTTCAGCCGTGTAATCAAAACTTTAATCACTTAGTAAATTTTATTTTTTGCCTTGTATTACTGAACAGAATTGCCTGAAGGCTGGATCAGGTTTCTGGGGCACTGATTATTATTGCATAAAGTTCTTTAATGTCCTTCCAAACCATGTGAAGGAACTAGATCCTAAAGAATTTAAAATAAAAGTAAAAAGTTACCTAATTAAAAAGGTGTTTTACTCAATTGAGGACTATCTCCAAAATAACTTTTCTGACATGATCGTAAACTGTCAAATGTGATCTGTCATTGTTTTAATTGTTTATTGTCTCTTTTTAAAATGGGATAACCCCAATATTATTTTTTTTTTAAACTGTGTTGTCTAGATTGTAATTTTATTGAATATTATAAATTTTAATTAATGACAAGAATTGTTAAGTTTGTGTAGTAGGTATTTTTTTATTCAATGGTTAGTGTTTTTCTGGTGTAAAATTAATTGCTATTTGTACTTTGACCTGTATGAGCATTTCTATGTATTGATGCCAATAAATATTTGATTGATTTGATTTGATTTGTTACTTGCACTGGTTCTTTGTCCCTAATATTTTAAGCACAGGAATGAGAGTGCATTCCTGTTTTAAGACAGCTTAAGTCAATGTCACTTAAAGTAACGATAATGTTGCTACCCTTAAAACGCAGCCTCACGTTTTATGAATTATGGCTTAGAAGAGGGCAGCAACGATGCGAATAAATACAACATTAAATGTCGATTGATTTTATTACAAAAATAAATGGGCTTTTATACAACATAACTGCTTAGATACTAAATAAAAACATTTCAAAGTACAAAGGTATAGTTCACTAGAACGATTCTAAAATTGCAAAATAAGTAGTAAGCAATTATAGTTCCACGTTGTCTGCGAGTTCGTGCGATGAACTCGAAGTTCTAGGTCATTTCGTAATATAATATGCTTCCTGTTGTGATAGCGGTCTTTAAACCGACTGATTATGAAAGCAAAACGGATTTTAACTTATGAACAATATTTCGTAAATTTTGACTGGAAATTTACATCTGTTTAATCTAAATTAAACAATTACTAATGAAGCCAACATAATTGGCAAAACGTATAATTTTTATATATTATTAATTATTAAACAAATGTTACGACAATACGACTTTTATTTATCAAACTAAAAATTTTAGATAACTTAATTTTGACTTATAAATCTCCTTTTAAACTTATAAAAAATTATATAAATCGTTCTATTTCGAAAGTTTTTATAAAATCTTTTACGTGATGTCATCAAAATACAGACGTCTTAAACAGATAATTTGGTGACGTCATTTTTATAAAACTGTGGGCTGTCATACTATGAAAATCCTGTTAATAAAACTGTTTATCAATGTTTTTAGTGGGACAGGGGCTTTAAAATGTCTCAGTCACATTTTATAGCGTCTAACCTGGACTTCGGAGCCAATGTCAATAATATAGAGATATTAGAAGTAAGTTTCAACATTACTATGATAATAATAATAATGGTGAGGCACTAACACCCCATGAAGGAGCTTGGCCTGCAAGGCGGAAGGTTAGAGCTTCCATATCCTCGCTCTCACACCCGGCTGTCGCGTGTCAAATTCATGACACGTGGTGATGTGGTGAGCACCACGCATTAGACAGCCGCATTATTACCCCTTGTTCTTTCGAACGCAGGTTCCCAATTATTTAAAGCGACTGGGTAGGCCGCCCGCCAGGCATCGATCTGGGATTTGAACTCCAGACTTCCGCGCCGCAGTCCGATGCTCTAACCATCAGAGCCACGCTGGCGCCCACATTACTATAATGCCTTATAAATATTTAAGTTGCTTTTGATATTTATTAATGCCTGTAT